>JAKUCV010005253.1:0-26473 GCA_028386065.3 Turnera subulata
CGGAGAGGCTGTGAGCCTGCTCGGGATAATGAGGAAGTGGAGGATAATAGGAATTGAGTAACTAGGAATAATAAAACTGGTCTCACTTAGACATCTAGTAAGTCACAGTTAGGTGTTGGTTTAGCCAGATGGTAGTCTTATTCTTTTGGTGCTGGGGGAGAGTGTGCTTGGGGTCTGCTCCCTGTCTGTACCAGTTATTTATATTTTAGGCGCTGGGGAGAATTAGTGGTTGGTCCTGCTCCCTGTCTGTGCCAGTTTTACGTGGAGGTACCAGGGCGGGGTCCACGGGCTAGCTAGCTTGACTACCAGGCGACGGCCTTCATTTAACTAGTGATAGGGGCCCTGATAATAAAACTGGTGTAGTGTATCTAGAATCACAGAGTGAGTCATTTAGAGTTCGTATGAACCTTAGGTAACTGCTGTTGATGTGACTTGGATTATCTATGGTTGATGTATATGTATACTTGCTTAGGGATTTTACCCGGTGAGCACTTCGGACTCACCCCTCGCCTGCGCGACCTGGTCGCGTAGTTTGATTGTGCGTAGTTCAGGTACGTTCGAGGAAAGCTGTGGCGCACCCTTTGCCAGGCCCGGATCCATCCTGCGTTGCATTATGTCCATATCATTATCTATTGTTGTGTTGTATTAAGACTTCCGCTGCTTGCTGTTTATAACTCTATGGATTGATGCTAGTAGTAATAATGTTCCCATACCGAGACAAGTACGGTTGATGTATTATGTACTTTTAATCTGCTGGATGTGATATTTACTGCTGTGGTTGTTGTAATAGTATGTGGTCCCACGTGTTTACTGTGAATAACGGTAAATACAGATCGGGGCGTTTCAGGATCACGCGGCGGCTGGCGACTCCAGGGGCGGTGCTATCTCGGCGCGAGGCGGCGAGGTGGCGGAGCAGTGAGGAAGAGAGCCAGATCCGCGGGGAAACCGGCGGGTCAACGCCTCCTGCGCGCGCGTCCGGCGCCGGAATCAGTCGGGGGAGGCGGCTTTCAGTCGGCGACAGGACGGCGAGCACGGTGGTACCGGTGGTGCGTCGAGATTCGGCGGGGAACGCCGTTTGGTGAACAGTAACCCGAGCCCCAGGTTGACGATGAACAGTGCCCTCTATTTCTTTTTTCCATTTTTCTTCCTTTTTCTCCTATTTTCTGTATTTCTTGTATTTTCTTTTCTTTTCTTTTCTTTTCTTTTTCTTTCATTTTCTTTTCTTTCTCTATTTTCTGTGTAGTTCTTTTTTTTTTTCTCATTTCCTCTTCTTCCTTTTCTTTTTTTTTCCCGATTTTCTATATGATTTTCTATATTTTTTTCCCTCTCTTTTCTCTTTTTTTTTCCCTCCTCTCCTTTTTCTCTTTTTTTTTTCTTCTCTTCTTCCTCTCTTCTTCCTGCTTTCTTCTTTTAATAGATCGGAAAAATTACTGTTACGCTGTGCATCATGTGAATCGTTTAATAATGCAGCTTGTCTGCATTATTGAAGCGAGTCCGGTCCGGACCAGAAAATAACTGATACCCCCTTAGTTATTTTCCGGTGTGATTTTCCGAGAAATTCCGAAACCCGAAAAATACCAACTTAGTTCCGAAAAATCCGCGGGAAAATCACGAGCGCGGGAAAACCCTCGATTTCGAAAAACGACTCCCGATTTACCTTGAATTAATTACCCAAGATTAATTCAACAGTAAATCACGGTAAAAAGACTTCTACAGTCCCGGTAAAAATCCAAAATTTTACCCGGGCTGTTACATATAGCGTCCCGCAATTATTCAAAATCACTATGGTTTTTATTTTTTTTTGTAATGACGTATACTTTTCATTTCGTCTAGCAAAATCAGAAGGGTGAAGTCCGTGTGCTAATATAAAAAGAAAAAAAAAATAAGTACTATCTAACTTATCCAAATATGTTGCTAATTTTTCAACTAACGGAAATTTACAATTTTGAAAATGACAAGAAGGAAAAAATATTCTCGCACGTTATTACCCATATATTTATGTGCCTAATATTTTCATCATCGCTACGCTAACAGTTTCTGAAGAAAATATATTTTTGGCACATGCCATATATCTTGGCGATAAAAAAAAATATCTTCGTCATATATTTCTGCGACAAAAGTTGTCATAATCTTAAAGATAAAATGAACTATCGAAGTAGTCATTACTTCGTAATTTCTACACTATGTTTCCAAGAAAGGAGAGCAAATGAGGAGGAGGGGGAGGGGGAGGGGGAGGGGGAGGGAGTGAAGAGAAGGAATAGAAGGAAAATTTTAATTTAACCATTAACCACTTTAAGTTCAATTTAAGATAACTTTTAATGCTATCTTCTAAGCTTATCCTCTCTTTATCTTCCTCTTTCATTCTTTTTAAGGGTATATTAGATAATTTAAACAAACTTTATCTAAAATAATTCAAAACTAATTATTTCTTTAATTATTGTTCCAAAACTTAAAACGCGGGACGGAGTATATAAACTAATTATTTCCTTAATGTTTAAGCATTTATTAAAATTGAAGTATAGTTGGATAGTTAAGGTAAATTATCAAAAGGAACAAAAGGAAGAATAATGATTTGTAATATTATAATTTAATAATCTCTTTTTTTTTTTTAGGAAAAGGCTGACTGTAATTTTTATTTAGACTGAATAACCGTTACATCAGCTACTGCGAGCTCCAAAATGGAACTAGGAAAGTTAATAAACCAAAAATGCTCAGTAGCTAGATCACAAGACAAGTGACAGAGTTTATGTGCTACTGACTTACAATGTCTAGAAACGAAATTGAACTGGAAAGAAACAAAAGACTGAACCAAAGAAAAGAATGTCACCAATGACACGTCTAAAGGAGTGTTAGGAGCAGAATTCGACTGAAGAGCTTTGACGACGACCTGTGAATCCATCTCTAAAATGACTCGTTCCAACTGCATCTCCAAGGCCAGGCAGACGCCAAACCGAGCTGATAATGCCTCACCTACCATCGGGTCCAAGTAGCCGCGACGTGTTTAACCGCCAAAGCCTGCTCCGTATGTAACGCCCCGGATTTTCATAAATTAATGGAATGGAATTTTCGAAATTTTTATTCCAATTATGCCCTTGAGGAATTTCTGGATTTCAGGTTATGGGAATAAATTATTTTCCTTGGAAATGATGTTTTTAGGTTGGCATTATAAGGGGTTTGAGTTCCGTGGAAAACGAATTCGAGATCGGGGTGAAACGCGAAGCTTATCGTTGTTTCAATCGAAACTACGTCGTATTGAAAAAAAAAACAAACAAACAAACGGGTCAACAGGGCGGGTTGACCGCGCCCAGCCGAACGACGCGCCGTTCGGGCTGGCGGGTAAAACCCTAAGACCCCTTCTCTTTTTATTTTCTTTCTTTTCTCTTCTCCTCTTCCTCTCCTGCCGCAACCGACCCTCTCTTCCTCTCTCTCTCTCTTTTCCTCTCTCCCTTCTCCCTCTTCGTCGTCGTCACCCTTTTTCTTCTTCACACATACCGCCCTCGCCTTGGAGCAGACCGCCGCCACTACCTCTTTGTTGCCTCCTTCCAAATCGAACGCCGCCGTTACCCATGCTCCTTCCTCGGTTTATCGCGACGGCCCTGCTGCAAGCCGTCTCGTCACTGCGGGCTACACGTGGAGATCTGGATCGCGAGGTGAAGCCTGAGGTTGGTCTCGACCCCATCGCCGCCGTCGTCTAAGTCGGGTAAGCCTTCAACCCCCTCCTCCACTTCTCTTCTTGTTTGTTGGCCTTGGGAACCGATTAACTAACTGGGACTTGTTTATGGTGGTACGGGTTTCGCTTTGGACGGCTGTGGCGGTGCGTGGTTGCATAGGTCATTCCGGCAGTGTCGTTCTGACAATGAGTGGCTGCGGACGGTATTCTTCCCGGCGGTAGTGTTGGTTGTGCTTGGGTTGTTGTTTGGGTTTGGTCGGGTGTTGTGCTTGTCGGATCTAACGCTTGGTAGTGTGGATTTATTCCTGTAGCACACTGAATTATTTTTCCGGTAAGGCCTTATTCCCTTCTCACCTTGAATTCGGTGATGTTTCTGTGTAAGGAGTGTATTATTGCGTTGTTGCGTGCTGTATTTTGGCAGAATCCCTAAGAGGGTGTTTGGGGGTTGTTGTGGAAGTTCCGGTGAGCTCAGATTACTGTTCCGGGAGACTCGAGAATTTTTCGGCGAGGCTCGGGAATTTTCCGGCGAGGGCTCGGGTTTTGTTCTGGCATTTAACGGTATTACCTTGATGTATAATTTGTACACTCATAGCATGTATTATTTATTCGGAATTGGGTTGTATTAATTGTATTTTACATAGAAGAAACCGAGAGCGGGAAGCGAGTAGCTTGTGACCGGTTTGTCCGACGCGGGTAGAACCTTTAGGACGGTAACTCGGACTAGGGTAAAACCCTTAAATAGAAATTAGCCTAAATCGGGTCCAGACCGGTAATGAGATTTTATGATTTAATTTGATAACCTTTGGACTTGGGTAATGGGCTTTAAGCCCAACTTCATAATGGGCTTTAGGCCCGGGATTCGGTTTTGGACTTAGATGGGCTTTAGGCCCGGGAACTCGTTAACGACATAATGAATGGGCCATAGGCCCGGGAAGTTATTTATGGACTTAGTTGGGCTTAAGCCCAGAGCACCTTAGGTCCCGATCTCTTTGGAGTTACCCTTTTGGGCTCAGACCCTGAAATTACTTAACCGGGTAGATTGGGTCAGGTTCTATTCAGTTGAGCATATAATATCATGCATGCACGGTTTATTGTAATTGTTTGTAATTATTGTGTGTGCCAGTATTCAGGCACGGGTAATACCTCGAGAGCTGGAGGATCTATCTTGGGGAAAGCTCCACAGGATAATCGATGTTGAGGTGACTTTATAAGTCTTTTTATGTTTGTATGCATGAGCTTGTTAGATTGGTCTGTTTGAGTTGCATGCCTTGTTTGCTAACATGTTGTGATCCGTATTGTGTGCCTATGTGTTACTATTCGCTGGATGAGCATGACTTTTAGATTGTTATGGAATATAACATGTGGAATGATTTTGGGTGATTTGTGTGATGTACTGTGGGTCGGAGACCCGGATACTTGATTGAGTTGATAATTCACACAACCCTATTAACTCACAACTCTTGGCACACATGAACTCATAATTTATGAATAAGAATAATGTACAGTAGAAGATAGGCTACTGTGTGCTGATGACCGGTTGGTTCGAGCGGGAAGTGATACCCCTCGGGTTTGCATGCGGGATAGCATGGTATATGCGGTTTAGCATATGAGTCTGTGATGACCGGTTCTACCTCCCTCCTTCTACCTCCCCCATTCTATCTCCCTCTTTCTCTCTCTCTCTCTCTATGGTTATGGTTGGGCTTCATGCCTGGTTGTCTCATGAGACGGGACCGAGCTCGACGCACACAGTAGGGGGCCCTGAATAATAAATATAATGAGAAAACTTAACACACAACAGATGGAAAATAATAAACGGTTTGCTTGTATGTTGTTGGCATGTTAGTACTGGTTATTGTGTGTTTGCATACTTGTCTTGGTTTCTGTACTTTCCTTTCGAACTTGCTTTGCACAGCTACATAACTAGATTTATACTACTCACTGAGTAGGTGACTCACATAATCGCCACCGTTGTTTTTCAGACTCTTAGTTAGCGTGCAGTCTCTTTCTTCTTTCCGGAGTACGGACGTGGATATCCCAGCAAGTAACTGTGCTTCTTCTCCCGGTTGGATCCATAGAGCCGACTTGCATATCATTTTCTACTTTTGTTTTATTTTATCATTATCTTCCGCTGCATTGGATTTCGTTGAGATGTCATTTTTTATTTTGATTATTTTATCGGCGGGTCGCCGGGATTTGATACCAGATGATGTACCGACTGGATGCCGGGTTGACTTATGGCTTGTTAAGCCGGTTTCTCTTGTTCTTTATGACATCTCGCTTTATTAAGATTTTCAGATAATGTTTTTGGTATTGGAGTACGTGTCCCAGGTTTCAGGAACATTTTGGTAAATTCCTTTTGAATAGGTATTTTATTTGTAAAATTGGGACACGGGTGTTTCAGCTTGGTAGCGGAGCAGGCTTCAGATCCTTGGTTTTAAAAGTGTTTTAAACCTTGTTTTTCAAAGTGATTTCTGTTTAAGCCTGTTTCCATATTTATAACTTTAAAAGTGTTTTTGACTCATTTGTATTCATATAGGCATTGAGATGGATCACCAGGGGCAGCACAATGCTGAGGATGACGCCGCTACTAATGTCTCCGACAATGTGTCGGTGATGCAGGTTCCCGTAGGTCAGGGCAACAATATTGCAGTAGGGAATAATGCTGCAGGTGGAGGACAGAATGTTGTGCCACCCGTACCACCTGTTGTGGACCCAGCGTTCCAGGAGTATCAGGCCTTTTTGCAGTGGCAACAGTTCCAGCAGTTTCAGCAGCAGCAGCAGCAGGGTGCCCAGCCGCTAGCACCTGCTGCGACAGGTGGTATGGAGAGTGGTTACAAACACATGGATAAGTCAGCAGTGAAGGAATTCTCAGGTGAAGAGGACAAAGCCAAGGAGTTTGATGATTGGTTCTGCCAAGTGGAGAATGTTCTGGAGAAGTTCACCTGAGCAGAGGGCTCGATTTGTGGCACACAAGTCCTCGGGATATGCATTGACATGGTGGCAGGAACTTGTGGCCAACCTACCGAAGCCTGTGGAGATGCCATGGGAGGATTTCAAGGAGAAATTCTACAAGGAATTTCTCACTGTTGGTTTTTTGGAGGAGCAGAAGAAGCAGTTTCTTGAGGTGAAGCAGGGACTAGAGGAGTCTGTGTCAGCATTCAAGATCCGGTTTAGCATCCTTCTCTCTTATGCTAGGGAGTTTGTACCCGATGAGGTGACTAAGTGTAGGCGGTTTGTTAACGGCTTACGTACAGAGTTGGCGTTAGCTGTGGCTGGTGGAGGGCACAAGACTTGGGAGGTAGTTTGTGAGGCTACTTTTGATGCAGAGAGAGTGCAGTTGATTGGGAAGGAGGCTAGGACAGCTGAGCAGAGGAAGCAGTCATCAGCTTCAGGACAGAAGAGGCAGTATTCTGATGTCGGAGGTGCGGATTATTCGGGTGGACAGGGTTCTTCTTACCTAGGTTCGAAGAAGTCCCGAGGGCAGAGCTATCAGGGTGGACCAGGCAGATCCTCGGGAGGACGGTCCTATCAGTCAGGATCTCAGGGACGGGGTTTCTCAGCACGATTCTCGGGTACATACTGGTATTGCAATAAGCCGGGACACCAGAAGTCATCTTGCTACAAGTGAAATAAGGATAGTGATGGCAGTGGTTTCCAGTATACAGTACAGAGTTCTGTGGCTAGTGGTGCTGTTTCTTCTGGTCCGAACAGGGGTGGCAGACAGTAGGGTCGAGGTCGTGGGGGTTCTGGAGCTCCGAACCGCGGGGGTGCGACTCAGTCTGCTGCAGCTCCTAGGGTTTATGCCATCACCCGGGAGGAGGCTGCTGATGCTCCAGAGGTTATAGCAGGTACATTTATGGTTTTTGGTCAGTATGCACATGCTTTAGTTGATCTAGGTTCAACACACTCTTTTGTATCACGTGCATTCATGACCACTCATAACATAGAAGATGATAACCTTAGTAGACCCCTGGGAGTCCGTTTACCCACAGGTGATATAGTAGTGGTTGATCGAGTTTGTAGAGATGTATCGATAGAGTATGATAGTGAGAGTTTCCTTTTTGATCTTGCAGTCATGGACTTGGGAGAGTTTGATGTTATCTTAGACATGGATTGGTTGTCCAGACACCAGACTGTAGTGTATTGTCGGGCCAGGGAAGTTTCTTTTTCTTCTCTGTTGGGGCGTAGAATGGTGTTCGTTGGAGAGCGAAGAGCCCTATCGGCATGTTGTATCTCGGCCATCCAAGCTTTCAGGATGATTCGAGAGGGTTGTGATGCCTTTCTAGCTCATGTAGTAGATTTTTCGGTACCAGTACCTGGAATAGGGGATATTCTAATTGTTCGGGAGTTTCCTGATGTTTTTCTTGATAATTTACCTGGGTTGCCTCCAGGGCGGGAGGTGGAGTACACAGTTGACTTGGTACCGAGAGTTGCACCTATTTCTATACCGCCCTACAGAATGGCTCCGACAGAACTTCAAGAGTTGAAGAAACAACTAGAAGAGTTGTTGGATAAGGGTTTTATTAGACCGAGCATCTCACCATGGGGTGCCCCAGTCTTGTTTGTAAAGAAGAAGGATGGTAGTATGTGGATGTGTGTGGACTATAGGCAGTTGAACAAGGTGACTGTGAAGAACAAGTATCCTTTGCCTAGGATCGATGACTTGTTCGATCAGTTGCAGGGTGCATCCGTATTCTCGAAGATTGACTTGCGATCTGGTTACCATCAGGTTCGAATTGCAGAACAAGACATACCAAAGACTGCATTCCGCACTCGGTATGGTCATTATAAGTTTGTGGTTGTTCCATTTGGTCTGACGAATGCACTAGCAGTGTTCATGTGTATGATGCAACAGGTCTTCCATGAATTTCTTGATCGGTTTATGGTAGTGTTCATTGATGATATTCTAGTCTACTCGAGTAGTAAGGCCGAACATGAGGACCACTTGAGACAGGTTTTGCAGAGGTTGAGAGAAGAACAACTCTATGCCAAGCTCAGCAAGTGTGAGTTTTGGTTGGATGAGGTCGCGTTTCTTGGACATATTGTGTCCAGTGAGGGCATTAAGGTGGACTCGGCCAAGATTAAGGCAGTCATGGATTGGGAGCCGCCGAAGAATGTACGTGAGATACGGAGTTTTCTTGGACTTGCTGGTTACTACCGGAGGTTCATTGAGGGTTTTTCCTTGATAGCAGATCCCATGACTAAGCTGTTGAGGAAAGACTGTACTTTTGTTTGGGATGACCGTTGTCAGAAGAGTTTTGAGGAGTTGAAGAGTTGGTTGACTTCTGCACCGGTTTTGACTGTTCCTAGACCCGGAGTGGAGTACACGGTGTTCGGTGATGCTTCTGGTTTGGTCTTGGGATGTGTTTTGATGCAGGAGGGTCGGGTGATTGCTTATGCCTCTAGGCAGTTGAGAACTTATGAGAGGAACTATCCGACCCATGATCTGGAGTTAGCTGCTGTGGTCTTTGCTCTGAAGATCTAGAGACACCATCTGTACGGTGAGAAGTGTCGGATTTTCACAGATCATAAGAGTTTGAAGTACATCATGACCCAAAGGGAGCTTAATATGAGGCAGAGACGCTGGATTGAGCTTCTGAAGGACTATGATTGTACTATCGAGTACCATCCGGGCAAGGCCAATGTTGTTGCAGATGCATTGAGCCGGAAGAGAGTGGCTTCTGCGGATGAGGACTCAGTTTCTTATGCTTTGCCTTCCTTGGTGGAGCTGAGGTCGTTGGATGCACAGTTGGAGGTGGACGTTACTGGGGCATTGCTTGCCAGTTTGAGTATCTGGCCGACCTTGCGGGATAAGATCATGGAGTTGCAGTTTGGTGATCCTCATCTAGCGGAGTTGCGGGATAAGGCTCTCGGTGGAGAGAGTTCTAGTTTCTATGTCCGGGAGGATGGTGCTTTGATGACCGGTGATCGGTTGTGTGTTCCGGACGTCGATGATATGAGGAGGTGGATTATGGATGAAGCGCATAATGCGCCATATGCTATACATCCTGGTAGCACCAAGATGTACCAAAACTTGAAGAGTCATTATTGGTGGCCCGGGATAAAGAAGGATGTTACGGAGTTTGTGGCTCGTTGTATGACTTGTCAGCAGGTGAAAGCCGAGCATCAGGCTCCTGCCGGTAAGTTGAGATCTTTGACTATTCCGTAGTGGAAGTGGGAGCATATCACTATGGACTTTGTGATCGGGTTACCGAGGACCCGGGGTCGACATGATGCCATCTGGGTCATTGTTGACAGGTTGACCAAGTCAGCTCATTTCCTACCGATTCAGCAAACGGATACAATGGATAAGCTGGCGAGGTTATATGTTTCGGGTATTGTCCGTCTACATGGAGTTCCACTATCCATTATGTCGGACAGGGATCCGAGGTTTACTTCATATTTATGGAAGAGCTTATAGTCAGCTTTAGGTACTAAGCTGAATTTCAGTACTGCATTCCATCCGCAGACCGATGGGCAGTCAGAGAGGACTATATAGACACTGGAGGATATGCTTAGAGCTTGTGTGCTCGATTTTAGTGGTTCTTGGGATGAGACATTACCGTTAGTTGAGTTTGCCTATAACAACGGGTATCACTCCAGTATCGGTATGGCGCCTTATGAGGCTTTGTATGGACGGAAGTGTCGTAGTCCGATTTGTTGGGATGAGGAAGGTCTGAGACAGGTGGTTGGTCCGGACCTAGTTCAGGAGACTGTTGATCAGATCGAGGTGGTTAAGCAGTGCATGAGAGCTGCTCAGGACCGGCAAAAGAGTTTTGCCGATAAGCATCGTCGGGAGATGGAGTACAGTGTAGGTGACAGAGTTTTCCTCCGTGTTGCTCCCTGGAGAGGTGTTATCCGGTTTGGGAGGAAGGGCAAGTTGAGGCCTCGTTATATTGGTCCTTATGAGATCATGGAGCGGATTGGTCCGCTGGCCTACAGGTTGGCTTTACTGGAGGAGTTGTCGCGCATACATGATGTATTCCATGTTTCGATGCTGAGGCGTTATCGGTCTGATCCTAGTCATGTTGTATCCCCGACAGAGGTGGAGGTTTCTGAGGATTTGACCTATGTTGAGGAGCCGGTGGAGATTTTGGCTCAAGAGGTGCGGCAGTTGAGGAGTCGTACCATTCCTATGGTTCGGGCCAGATGGAACCGTCATTCTCCGAATGAGGCTACTTGGGAGGTTGAGTCCCATATGAGAGAGTAGTATCCACATCTGTTCTGATTTTTATATCTTGCAATTTCAAGGACGAAATTTTCTTAAGTGGGGTAGAACTGTAATGCCCCGGATTTTCATAAATTAAGTGAATGGAATTTTTGGAATTTTTATTCCAATTATGCCCTTGAGGAATTTCCGGATTTTAGGTTATGGGAATAAATTATTTTCCTTGGAAATGATGTTTTTAGGTTGGCATTATAAGGGGTTTGAGTTCCGTGGAAAACGAATTCGAGATCGGGGTGAAACGCGAAGCTTATCATTGTTTCAATCGAAACTACGTCGTATTGAAAAAAAACAAACAAACAAACAAACGGGTCAACAGGGCGGGTTGAGCGGGTCAAACCCTAAGACCCTTCTCTTTTTCTTTTCTTTCTTTTCTCTTCTCCTCTTCCTTTTCCTCTCCCGCCGCAGCCGACCCTCTCTTCCTCTCTCTCTCTCTTTTCCTCTCTCCCTTCTCCCTCTTCGTCGTCGTCACCCTTTTTCTTCTTCACACATACCGCCCTCGCCTTGGAGCAGACCGCCGCCACTACCTATTTGTTGCCTCCTTCCAAATCGAACGCCGCCGTTACCAGTGCTCCTTCCTCGGTTTGTCACGACGGCCCTGCTGCAAGCCATCTCGTCACTGCGGGCTACACGTGGAGATCTAGATCGCGAGGTGAAGCCTGAGGTTGGTCCCGACCCCATCGCCGCCGTCGTCTAAGTCGGGTAAGCCTTCAACTCCCTCCTCCACTTCTCTTCTTGTTTGTTGGCCTTGGGAACCGATTAACTAACTGGGACTTGTTTATGGTGGTACGGGTTTCGCTTTGGACGGTTGTGGCAGTGCGTGGTTGCGTGTGTCATTCCGGCAGTGTCGTTCTGACAGTGAGTGGCTGCGGACGGTATTCTTCCCGGCGGTAGTGTTGGTTGTGCTTGGGTTGTTGTTTGGGTTTGGTTGGGTGTTGTGCTTGTCGGATCTAAGGCTTGGTAGTGTGGATTTATTCCTGTAGCACACTGAATTATTTTTCCAGTAAGGCCTTAGTCCCTTCTCACCTTAAATTCGGTGATGTTTCTGTGTAAGGAGTGTATTGAATGCGTTGTTGCGTGCTGTATTTTGGCAGAATCCCTAAGAGGGTGTTTGGGGGTTGTTGTGGAAGTTCCGGTGAGCTCAGATTACTATTCCGGCGAAGAGTGAGCGGAATCCGGCGAGACTCGGGGATTTTCCGGCGAGGGCTCGGGTTTTGTTCCGGCATTTAACGATATTACCTTGATGTATAATTTGTACCCTCATGGCATGTATTATTTATTCGGAATTGGGTTGTATTAATTGTATTTTACATAGATGAAACCGAGAGCGGGAAGCGAGTAGCTTGTGACCGGTTTGTCCGACGCCGGTAGAACCTTTAGGACGGTAACTCGGACTCGGGTAAAACCCTTAAATAGAAATTAGCATAAATCGGGTCCAGGTCGGTATTGAGATTTTATGATTTAATTTGATAACCTTTGGACTTGGGTAATGGGCTTTGAGCCCAACTTCATAATGGGCTTTAGGCCCGGGATTCGGTTTTGGACTTAAATGGGCTTTAGGCCAGGGAACTCGTTAAGGACATAATGAATGCGCCATAGGCCCAGGAAGTTATTTATGGACTTAGTTAGGCTTAATCCCAGAGCACCTTAGGTCCCGATCTCTTTGGAGTTACCCTTTTGGGCTTAGACCCTGAAATTACTTAACCGGGTAGATTGGGTCAGGTTCTATTCAGTTGAGCATATAATATCATGCATGCACGGTTTATTGTAATTGTTTATAATTATTGTGTGTGTCGGTATTCAGGCACGGGTAATACCTCGGGAGCTGGAGGATCTGTCTTACGGAAGGCTCCACAGGATAATCGACGTTGAGGTGACTTTATAAGTCTTTTTATGTTTGCATGCATGAGCTTGTTAGATTGGTCTGTTTGAGTTGCAAGCCCTGTTGCTAACATGCTGTGATCTGTATTGTGTGTCTATGTGTTACTATTTGTTGGATGAGCATGACTTTTAGATTGTTATGGAATATAACATGTGGAGTGATTTTGGGTGATTTGTGTGATGTACTGTGGGTCGGAGACCCGGATACTTGATTGAGTTGATAATTCACACAACCCTGTTAACTCACAACTCTTGGCACACATGAACTCATAATTTATGAATAAGAATAATGTACAGTAGAAGATAGGCTACTGTGTGCTGATGACCAGTTAGTTCGAGCGGGAAGTGATACCCCTCGGGTTTGCATGCGGGATAGCATGGTATATGCGGTTTAGCATATGGGTCTGTGATGACCGGTTCTACCTCCCTCCTTCTACCTCCCCCATTCTTTCTCCCTCTTTCTCTCTCTCTCTCTCTATGGTTATGGTTGGGCTTCATGCCTGGTTATTTTGGGCTTATGCCTGGTTGTCTCATGAGACGGGACCGAGCTCGGCGCACACAGTAGGGGGCCCTGAATAATAAATATAATGAGAAAACTTAACACACAGTAGATGGAAAATAATAAACTGTTTGCTTGTATGTTATTGGCATGTTAGTACTGGTTATTGTATGTTTGCATACATGTCTTGGTTTCTCTACTTTCCTTTCGAACTTGCTTTGCACACCTACATAACTAGATTTATACTGCTCACTGAGTAGGCGACTCACATAGTCGCCACCGTTGTTTTTCAGACTCTTAGTTAGCGTGCAGTCTCTTTCTTCCTTTCCGGAGTACGGACGTAAATATCCCAGCAGGTAGCTGTGCTTCTTCTCCCAGTTGGATCCATAGAGCCGACTTGCATATCATTTTCTACTTTTGTTTTATTTTATCTTTATCTTCCGCTGCATTGGATTTCATTGAGATGTCATTTTTGATTTTGATTATTTTATCGGCGGGTTGCCGGGATTTGATACCGGATGATGTACCGGCTGGATGCCGGGTTGACTTATGGCTTGTTAAGCCGGTTTCTCTTGTTCTTTATGACATCTCGCTTTATTAAGATTTTCAGATAATGTTTTTGGTATTGGAGTACGTGTCCCGGGTTTCAGGAACATTTTGGTAAATTCCTTTTGAATAGGTATTTTATTTGTAAAATTGGGACACGGGTGTTTCACCGTACCTTGCCAATCGCGAACAACAACTCCAAAGACTGAGCCGGAAGGTGAAAGAATAGCCACATCTGTATTAATTTTGTAAACAGACATCGGAGGAGGTTTCCATTGACGTACAGGGACCGGTCTCGCCACCCCCAACGGTTGAGCATTAGCCTCAGTGTATTCAGCCAGAAATAAGGCCGCAGCCAACGCCAAACGTCCAGTTGTATCTGGAGTATTTTGAACGATCAAAGTGTTCCGACTTTTCCATAAGAGCCAGCATTGAGTAAGGACCTGAACAAGCACCTGAGGCCCCAACCGAGTATTATTCTCTTGCAGCCAAGAAGAAGCATCATCCCCCGGAAAACCACATATCGACCTTGGCAGACAGCTCAGATTCCAAACCTCCCGAGCCCAAGTGCAATCTCTCAAAAGATGTAGTGAGGTTTCAGCCGAATTATGATAGCTAGGACACAAAATATCAACATTGAATTCGGTTTGCCACATTTGTCCTGACCGGGACAATATTCGTGCAAAGTCTCCAGGCGAAAGATCGAATTTTTGGTGGAGCATTAAGTTTCCACAGGGATTTCCACCATGCCGGTGAGCAGCTGGGTACTAAGGACACATCAGAGGCACTTTGAGGGTGTAGCAATGTCAAAGAAAGATAATAACCACTTTTCACAGTATAAAAGCCAGTAGGACTATGGTGCCAATAGGGATTGTCAGGGATGGGCCGAGCACTAAGAGGAATACTTTTAATCAACTGAGCTTCGGTTTGAAAATTGAATCGACAAGAGTATGCTTCCAATCCGTAATATCCTCATCAATGAGAGAATGTAACTGACCGTGGCATCAGGAGGAAGAAAAGAAATAAGAGAACTCACCCGGCAACCCTCATCTCTTGGTAACCATTGATCACCCCAAATACGAGTTTGTTTCCCATCTCCGATCAGCCAGTGCACCCCATGCTCCAGTAATGATCTCGCCTTCAAGATGCTTCGCCATGTGTAACTGGGATTATGGCCTAACGAAGCTTGCAAAAAAGACGACCGAGGATAATAGCGAGCCTTAAGCAATCGACCCAATAAACTCTGCTCATTCTCAATTAACCTCCAACCTTGCTTAGCAAGGAATGCCAAATTAAAAGTATCAAAAGACCTGAAGCCTAACCCCCCCACCGATTTCCTTCGACAGAGTTTGTCCCATGAGAGCCAATGGATTTTCCTCTTCCCATCTCTCTGACCCCACCAGAATTTGCGAATGAGAATTTCAATTTCATCACAAATGGATTATGGCAACAGGAAACAACTCATCACATAATTAGGGACCGATTAGACCACAGCTTTGATGAATAACTCCCGCCCGGCATCCGATAATAACCTCTCCTTCCATTGACCCATCTTCTTTAGCAACCGATCCCGAATACAAGTAAAAACCTTCTTTTTAGATCTACCCACCATGGCCGGTAATCCTAGACACTTTTCGAAAGTGTCAACTACCTTTTTTCCTAGATCCCCTTGGATCTGTGATATAGACTAATCAGGCACTCTTCGGCTAAAAAACACTTTCGATTTATCCAAATTCACCTTTTGCCCAGAAGCCAGTTCATATTGCAACAATAGAGAAGCAATGGTCCTAGCTTCAGTGGTTGTAGCTCTGGCAAAAAGAATGCTATCATCCACAAAAAAGAGATGAGTCACTGCTGGAGCACTTCTGCAAACTTGAACACTATAGATATGGTTCTCTGACTTAGCTTTGTTAATAATAGCTGATAACCCCTCAGCATAAAATAGGAACAGGTATGGAGATAAAGGGTCCCCTTGCCGGCTACCGCGAGTAGGAATAATTGTTTCTTGGGGACACCGATTAATCAAAAGCGAGTAGGTAACAGATCTTACACATCTCATAATCAAATTGACCCAACGCAAACTGAAACCAACCCTGTCAAGAACCCCCTCAAGAAAATTCCACTCCACACCATCATAGGCCTTGCTCATGTCAAGTTTGAGCCTCATATAACCTCTTTTGCTTGAACAAACCTTCTTCACATAATGGAAGGACTCAAAAGCTATTAAAGCATTATCCGTAATAAGCCGCCCAAGAACAAAAGCACTCTACTCCTCCCCAATGATATCCAGAAGAATTAGTTTCAACCTGTTTGCAATCGTTTTAGTAATGATTTTGAAGACATACAAAGACTTATCGGGGGAAACTGACTACAATCCTCCGGATTCTTGACTTTTGGAATGAGAGCAATAAAGGTGTGGTTAAGAGCAGAAGGATCAGCACCATTGTTCAAAACATCCAAAACCAGATGACATACATCCTCCCCCACGATATTCCAAAATTTTTGAAAAAAGATAGGGGACATACCGTCAGGGCCTGGTGCCTTAATTGGGTGCATTTGTTGGAGTGAATTGAAAACTTCCTCAAGTGTAAAAGGGGCCTCAAGTATCAGTTGCATATCATCACCAATCCTTCTTGTAATACATTGCAGAACAGGATCGCAATCCAAACTAGGACTGGCCGAAAATAGATGGGTATAATAATCATTAAAAACCCGAGCCACCTCCTGCTGTCGTGACACCCATACACCAGCAGTATTTTTAATACCCGCAATAGCATTACTTCGCCTTCTCTGGTCGGCCTTATGGAAAAAGAATTTTGTGTTTTTATCCCCCTTCTTCAACCAAGCCACCCTTGATCTTTGAGCCCAAAGGAGCTCTTCTTTTCTAATCAAATCAGCAAGCTCCCTGTTAATCTGTTTTGTTAAGGTAACAGTTTCACTATCTTTGTCAAGGTAACATCCCCTTCACTGTCTCGTAACATCCCTCATTGGACAACCAAAATTGCACAAATCTGAAAATCTTTTCTTACCCCGAAAAAAATAGGACTGAGCTTTGTCAAAAAGGAGCTTCAAAGGTGCATGATCGGAATTTTGCCTTGGAAGATGCTTAACCATAGCATTAGGAAAGATAAAAGACCATGAAGAAGAAGCCATTAACCGATCAATACGCTCTTCAATATATGTCCCGTCAGAATGTCTGTTGGCCAAAGTAAAGTTACAACCCGAGTAACCCAAATCAAATAATTGGAGTTCAGATAGAGTTTCATGAAACATTTGTATGGCAAAAAAAGGACGAGGATTATCCCCATTCTTCTCCCATTGAAAGAGAATTTCATTGAAATCTCCACCACATAGCCAAGGACGAGATGATTGATCACCTAACCTTCTCAATAAATCCCAAGTACGCCACTTCTCAATGCCTTCGGGCCAACCATAAATCCCCGTGAAGCGCCATTCACCTCCATCACCAACCGCCGATATCTGCACATCAATATGGTAGAGAGACATTGAAACCAAAGAGACATTCACACTATCGTGCCAAAGCAAAGCAAGACCCCCACTCCGGTGCCTCCCTACCCCCTCACAATCTACCACTACCATCCCATCCCAATTCATTCGACGACGAATTCGCTCCATCTCCTAACTCTTGAGCCTAGTTTTCGAGAGGAAAACTAGGAGAGGATTTTCAAGCAAGAGTTGCTTGCAAAGAGCAGAAATTGCCTGTGGATCCCCCAAACCACGGCAATTCCAACAGAAGAGATTCATAATGATTATGCAGCCTCCGCCGGAAAAGATGAATCCACAACCTCATTCACCAACCCCTCCACCTCACGCAGCCTCTTACTACTCCCTCCTCATGCCCTACCACAACACCATCCAGACCCGTTCCTCCTCTGCGTTTAAGAACATCCAAACCAACAATTCGTGGCAACAATGACCCAATTACTCGAGCCCTACGCTTCCATGTTCTTTGCCCTGGTACTGATTGAATATCCCCAAAAGAATTAAATCCAATGACTTCTGGTAATAAGAAATCCTCCGCCCCAGCAGACAGAGCCTGAGAGCTAGCCGAAAACACCATCCTTGGATTCAGGACAGCATTTGGTAACTCTTGAAGTCCCTTATTCGCTGTCTTAAATCGATCCCCCATCTGAGATTGGACCAAAGAAGCTGTAGACAGCTTCTGTTTAAAGGAACCACTATCCAGTGGCACAGAGGTAATAATGGGACATGGATCATGAACATGCACATCCGGGTCTGTAGACAGACGTAGCATTTCAGGCTCCACATTATGAATACCCTCAGGAAACTGGTTCTTAGGATCCCAAATGTTAATGACAGACTGAACCCCCGCACCAGTAGGATTGCCCGTTTGCACTGTCTTCAAAATCCTCAGATTCTGCGAAGCCACAATCTCCTCTATGACCACTTTCGAAATGCCAAAAGACTACACTTCCGCAAGAACCTGTTCAAAATCCGTTGTGGTACCCCCGTCTACTCCATCCGCAACCAGAACCCTGTTCAAATTTGAATGCGATTCAGAACGCTGCCTAAGGTCTTTCTCACAGTGGTGACCCGGATTAGAAGAGGAATGACAGCTCTCCTCCTGCTGCTTTGAACTAGAGGAAGCCGAGGGAGGTTTGAAGACCAACCTTCTCCTCACTGGAGGATTAACCTCTTCACCACCAAACCGCGGCCCTACTAGTTTCTTAGGCGAGGCACGAAGCCAATTGCCATAGGGAGTTTCTTTCAAGTTCAGCTCTTCATCATGCCCCTCTGCGCAATCTCGATTGATATGCCCAAGGCAACCACAATAGAAACAAAACAAAGGAAGTCGCTCATATTTAAAAAACATCCAAACTGCCTCCTTAGACTTCCCCGCCAACATAGAACCCCGAACGAAGGGTCTCCTCACATCAAATAGTAGTCAGAATCGAATATACTTGCCCCTCTTCATATTGCAATCTTCCTCCAAACCCTAAAAAACACCAATCTTGGAAGAAAGTGCTTGAACTGTTTTTTCAGAGCGTTGATTGAAGGGAACTTCATACACTCTCACCCAAAACGGAACAGTAAAGAATTGAAGAGAAGAGGGTTGTTCTTCTCTTGTCAACTCCTTGAAAAGTTCGACTTGATCGTCAAAATTCCAGGGTTCGTTTTCCACCACTCTTTGTTTATCCCTCCAATGAAAAAATAGAAAGGCAAAAAGAATGCATTCCAGTTGAGAGACCTCAATCCCGTGCACAGGCCTCCACACCTGTTTCATGGTGTTCATAAAGGCATGAGCATTGAAAGGCCTCTCCGTTCACAACTTTACTATCAGATAGAGCTCAGCAGACAAGTCCTGCTCATCCTCACCTTCATCCTCCACCACCACTACCTCGGCTTCCGACTCAATAGGATCTGGTCATAGCCGCCCAAACTGACCATCCTCCTCCTCCTCCTGTCGACCCCTTGTCGCCATCCCTACCAAGCAATCACCCCCAATCGCCCGCATGTAAACAAGCAGAGAAGATCAAAAAAATATGAGAGCAGAAAAGAAACCCTAGTTAGGGAGAGAAGCCCATGAAAGGAGAAAACCCTAATCAGGGAGAAAAAAACTCGAACGAGTCGAGAGAGAAACCCAAAGTATTCGGGAGTTAGATTTTCAAGAGAATATTTTCTTTAATTTAATAATCTCCTTCATAAATATTATAATTTAATTAATTTAAAATATCAAAGGATTAACAAATATCATTAACAATAATACCTATCCGTTTGCCTATATTATAAAAAAAAAATTTCTCCATCTCAAGATAATGATTTGCACTTTACCACCTGCTTTGAAAAATCTAATACTGTGCGACATATCGTGCGGAAAAAGGGAAAACGAGTGACTTAACACCCATTCCCCGCATAGTGTCCACCAAGTCAATTGTTCAGGCATTTCCGAAGACAGGCTTCATAGAGATCATGCTCATCATCCTCCTTGTACTGGGTCATGGCACATGCAGCAACGCATATATCAAGTGCAGAAGAACTGCACATAAGAACGCAACCACTCTCGGGTTTATTAACCATGCACACTCTCTTACAAACAATTTTTTCATTAGTCCCATCGGAATTTAGGAGCCAATCCTGTAATCCGTTAAGAATGCATTGTAATATGTTCCCAAGTTTAGGGGGGCTCACACTCAAACCCCTTCTGAGTTGCGTCTCTCCCTCCTCCCTTTCTTTCCTCGGCCTTTCTTTCAGTTTCTCATTTGCTTCTCTATAAGACTTCCTGGCCGAAGCTGAAAGAACTGCCGCTCTATAACTACCCATCCGTATAGCACAAAGTACCAAGAAATAAGGAGAAGAAAAAAAAAGCACGAATACACATATATAACCTCAGAAATCTGATCAACATTAGTTTTAAACCAAAAACAAGATTGAAAATTTCCATCACGAAAACCCCTTGTTTGTCAGATAGAAACCAAAATATCTTTGGTAGACTAATGTATATCTTACTTTTGAAAGTTGAAAACCAGATTAATCAAACATAAAACAAAGCCAAAATTATATATATAAACAAAACCAGAATTGAACAGCCGTGGGCGCTGCAAGTAAAAGAGATTACCTTCTAATTCTTCTTTGTCGGTTTGAATGACAATTTGAAAGGAAAACTAAGAGGGGAAGCGATGATGTATGGGCCTGGGGTGGGAGCCTGAACAAAGAGGAAGAGGAGGAAAGTGGGGAAGAGAGACGGCTGCCTTCAAAGCAGGTAGAAAGTGGTGAGCGAGGAAGCAGAGGAGAATGTTTAAATACTTTAGGATAACAATGGGTTAATTACTTTTTAACCAACTGAACTTTTCATCAAACGGATTTAACTACCTGAACTAAAAAACTCGAGATAGAGGTACCTTGAACTTTGTTTTGTAAGATTTAACCACCTGAACTAAAGATTTAAGCACTTGAACAAAAAAAATAGGATAGAGGTACCTTAAATTTTATTTTTGTAAAATTTAACCCCCCTACACCCATAATTTTCACAATTTTTTTTAATATTATTCCCTTTTTTTCTCTTTTTTTATTTTTTTATCCGATTTAAAAATGCATCACTTCAAAAAAATACCATTACTTTAAAAGATAAATCCAAAAAAAAATAATTTTAAGAAGAACAAATCAAATAATTATTATATCAGTTAACTTATTTGTCTCAACAAACAAAGAAAAACTTCTAAAATAGAAAAAAAAAATATGTGGGAGATCTTAAAATTAGTTTGTTAGATTTCCTATTTTTTTAACGAAAAGATTTCAGAAATTTTAAAGAATATTAATGTTTGTTTTTGGAGTAATAAGGGAGTTTTTAAAAGTTAAATGACTTGGTTTCTTTTTATTACGCTCATTTTAAAAAAATTAAAAACAATATTTAGTTGAGAGAAGAAAAAATGATTAAAATAATTCAGTTTTCTTTTTTTCAAATTAGTATTTTATTTTTGTTTAAATCGGATCAAAAAGAAAATAGGAGAAGAAAAAAGTGAATAATATTAAAAATTTGTGGGTGGAGAGGGTTAAATCTTACAAATACAAAGTTTGAGGTACCTATATCTATATTTTTTTAGTTTAAGTGGTTAATTATTTAGTTCGGTGGTTAAATTTTACAAAAACAAAGTTCAAGGTACCTTTATCCCTATTTTTTTAGTTCAGGTGGTTAAATCCGTTTGACCAAAAGTTCAGGTGGTTAAAAAGCAATTAACCCCGCTAATAATCATCACTAGTAAACCAAATCTTCAATTTGACTTTTAATCATCTCTCTCAATTTTATTATTGTTGTCCTTCTATCTCCTGCATATTTATATATACTAGTTTTTAGAAAAAGTGTAAAGCCAATATTGGACTAATTTGCCCAGCCCAACTCAACTTAACAACAACCATAGCATAAAAAAAGTATGCAATAGTTGCCGGTATAACTCTGATAATGAGAATTTTGCCGCATTAGCTCTAGATGAGCCAAGAACTGAGCACCAAATAATAATTAACTAGCCTGATTGGGTCCTAGCTAGATAGACCCAAGTTGTATAGACCCAGACGAATGAATCCTCATCCAATTCCAGAATCGCGCAGAGTGCATAGCAAGAGAATGAATCCAGCAGCTAGAGACTCCAAAGCATAAGCAACTTCATCTCATTGTGTAGCATAATTCTTTCAGTGTTCCATCACCCGAGATCAAATCAATTTCAGCCATAAAAATGTCAAAGGAGCCTAGTAAAGCCCTCACACACACAAATGCCAAAGCAGTTCTTGAGGGAAGAGGCGGACACTAAACACTTGGAATACAACTGTATGAATTTAACTAAACAAAACATAGTAATCTCAGTTCAATGCAACAGGCAGGATAGACTGGAAAATCCTAGACAAACTAGCCAGGCCCGACTTTAGGAATGTCATAGTGCTCCGTTAGGTTAGCCAGATATTGGTTGAACTCGTGGATTCGATCACGGTGAGACTTGCTCGCCATCTTGGCCATCCTCTGGAGATCGATTTTCTCCCACTGTTCGAGATACCGCTTCTCAGCTGGAGTTAGATGATCACCATGGTGTGCTGCTTGTCCAGGTTCGTCGAGTTTATCTCCCTCTTTCAAGTCCTCAACAGGTTCCAATAATGATGCTGTATTTCCACCTGTCAACCTCCAAAAAGAAGACATTGTATTTTGTCAAAGAGGGGATAAAAAGAAAGAAATGCATGAAAGGAACAGGCAACTTTAACAGAAATTCTTACAAACATTTTAAAGGAAATGAGGATATGTTCAATGAGCCATCGTGAAAGGTAGAATGAACGGATAAGGTTTTCTGCTTAGTTTATTGATATGGAAGAATTCGGGATCAAAACTGCACATCAAAAGCTTTGTCTTAGCATGAATATTGGAGAGAAGCAAAAGGATCCAGACTTCCCCAAGATGATTATACTTGTTAGTCATCCATACCAAAGCTAAAAGAGTACAGACACCTTCGCTTTTGGATGCTCTTCTACAAAAATATTGCAAGCATAAAGAAATCAAGGGGTAGCAGATAAGACGTGTTTTCAGGAAACAAAAGATCTCTTCACCCTTAAAAATTCTAGCTACTTAACAGCGAAAGCATTATCAAAATCAGCGTCTCTGCACTTTCTCCAGTTTCATCTCATTCTAATAAGAAGCAAGATCAGCCTTGACCACAGAATTTATTAAACTATTGATAAGAAACAATAATAAATCGTCTACAACTGACTGGATCTCAATTATGTGATTCCTGAAAAAAACATCAGACTGCTCCTATGTATTTGACTCTGAAATCATACAACACCATAGTCCACACAAACACGTTGCAAAAACGCTATGCATTGCTTTACAATTAGCAAATAAGGAGTGCCAATAGCTAAACCAAACCAAAACACCAGCAAACTATTGGGGCTGGTGGCACTATCTTGCGGAAACAATAACACCTCACAAAGAAATAAACAAGTGGAGGACAAAAAGAGACAAATGACACACAGTATTTAACGTGGTTCACCCAAACACCGGGCTACGTCCACAATCCCGATCCCACCGGAAAAACTTCCACTATAAAAATAGTAGGCTTACAAGAGAGACTTCCCTAAATTTTAGGAGTATAACAAACCTAGAGTTCTACCCAAAATAGTGCCCCACAAGGTGTTTCCCAAGTATTTGTCAAAAATATCCCTAAGGTATTTTTTTCTCACTATTTTGTCACTCCCTAATTTAAGAAGGGAATTTTTCTCCTCAATTTTTCTTCCCTCCCACGCTCTCTCTCTTTCACTCTCTTTTCTTATTCACTCTTGTTGTGAATGAATGGGATGATTTGAAGAGCAAATGAGGAGCCTATTTATAGGCATGTTGACAGGGACTTATCTGTAACAAAACTAGCTTGCAGGGACTGAACTGAAAAAACTAACACATTTTGGAGGTTCCTCGAAGATACCTGAAAATCCACTTGACAGCATTCCAATGCTCTTTTCCAGGATTAGAAAGGTATCGGCTCACCACTCCGACTGCGTGAGCAATGTCTGGTCGGGTACATACCATGGCATACATCAAGCTTCCCACTGCTGAGGCATATGGAATCCGCTCCATCTCTTTCTTCTCCTTATCCGTAGATGGACTCTGCTCAGGACTTAGTCTAAAGTAGTTAGCAAGAGGACAGCTGACTGCTTTAGCTTTATCCATGTTGAATCGTTGAAGTACCTTCTCTATGTACTTCTCTTGGGACAGCCATATCTTCTTGGCTTGTTGATCTCGAACAATTCTCATCCCGAGAATTTGTTTTGCTGGCCCCAAGTCTTTCATGGCGAAAAATTTGCTTAGCTGTGCTTTCAAGCTGTTGATTCTGGAAACATTCCGGCCAACAATCAGCATATCATCCACATAGAGCAATAGGATGATGAAGTCATCGTCAGAAAATTTCTAAACGAACACACAGTGGTCTGAAGTAGTCTTCTTGTATCCCTGTTGCCCCATCACAGACTCAAACTTCTTATACCACTGTCTTGGGGCTTGTTTTAAGCCGTAAAGGCTCTTCCTCAATCTGCAAACATAGTCCTCTTTTCCTTTCCGCTGGAAACCCTCTGGCTGCTCCATGTATATCTCTTCTTCCAAATCACCATGTAGGAAGGCTGTTTTAACATCCATCTGTTCAACCTCCAGGTTAAGACTCGCAGCTAATCCCAGCACTGTGCGGATTGAGGTCATTTTCACCACTGGTGAGAAGATTTCATCAAAGTAAATCCCTTTCCTTTGACTGAAACCTTTGACAACCAATCTTGCTTTGAATCTGGGAAGTGGACTGTGCTCTTCATGCTTGATCCTGAACACCCACTTGTTTTTCAAAGCTCTCTTGCCTTTAGGCAGCTTCACCAGCTCAAATGTCTTGTTCTCATGCAAGGATTTCATCTCTTCTTGCATGGCTTGAATCCACTTCTCCTTATGCTCATCACTAACAGCTTCATCATAGCTTTCTGGCTCTCCCCCATCAGTGAGTAATGAATACTCGTTTGGAGAGTACCTAGTAGAGGGTTGCACGGCTCTTCCGGACCTTGTGCGATAAGGAGAATTACTTGATGGTGGAGGAGGGTCATTACTAGCTGAATCATTATTAGCTGCATCATCATTGCCATCATCTTCAATAGCATCTGCTGGCTCATCTTCAACAGGATCATCTGGAATTTCAGGATGAATATCCTGAACATCATCTCCAACTTGTCTCGGTGTCTCTATTGGAGGTAACTGAAACTCCTCTAGATCATTACTAGGCTTCTCTGTTTTGTCAATGTCTTCTATGGTCTGATCCTCCATAAAGACAACATCTCGACTCCTGATAAGCTTTTTCTCTACTGGATCATAAAGCCTATAGCCAAACATGTCTTGGCCATAACCGATGAATACACACTGTCTTGTCTTGGCATCTAGTTTGCTTCTTTCATCCTTGGGGATGTGAACATGAACTTTACACCCAAATACTCGTAGGTGATCATAGGAAATGTCCCTTCCTGACCACACCTTCTCTGGAGCCTCATACTGAAGAGGGACACAAGGTGAATGGTTCAGCACATAAGCCGCTGTAAGTAGTGCTTCACCCCAAAAGACCTGTGGTAACTCCGAGTGAGAGAGTAAGCATCTTGTTCTCTCAATCAAAGTTCTGTTCATCCTCTCAGTTAGGCCATTCAACTGTGGAGTTTTGGGTGGAGTAAACTGATGCCGAATACCATGCTCTTTGCAGTAAGCATCAAATGGACCTGTGTATTCACCTCCATTATCTGTCCGGATGCACTTTAGCTTCTTTCCTGTCTCCCTTTCCACCATAGTTAGAAACTGCTTGAAGACTGACAACACTTGATCTTTAGACTTTAATGTGTAAGCCCAGGTTTTCCGTGAGTGATCATCAATGAAGGTCACAAAATACTGGGCACCACCAAGGGACTTGTTGAAAGGCCCGCAGAGATCTGAGTGTACCAGTTCTAGCACATCTTTCTTTCTAGAAGGAGGAAAGCTCTTGAAAGAAACTCTATTTTGTTTGCCAGCTAGACAGTGACTGCACTTCTTTAGCTGGATTTGATTCAATCCTGACAGAACATTCTTCTTGACCAGCTTCACCATTGACTTCTCACCCATGTGTCCAAGGCGTTTATACCATAACTGGACCTTGTCTTCATTTTTCGCAACATTTACATCATGCTGAGGAACCTTTGCCTGGGTCACGTACAACTTTGACACCTTTGTACCTCGTGCCACCACTAACGAGCCTTTGGTGAGCTTCCATTGACCATTGTAGAAGGTATTACAAAAACCTTCCTTGTCGAGCTTATCAACAGAGATTAGATTCAGGCGCATATCTGGAATATGCCTGACATTCTTCAAAAATAGCTTCATCCCATTCATGGTCTCTAAGCAAACATCTCCTTTGCCGACGACCATTGAAAATTTATCATTTCCCATTCTTACAGTCCCAAAATTACCAGGAGTGTAAGAAGAGAAGAGTTCTCTTCGTGGTGTAGCATGAACAGTAGCACCACTATCAACTACCCAGCTTGTCTCCTGGATAGTAAGGTTGATGATATCATCATCACAAACTACATTGAACTCTCCGAGAGAATTCGCTTCATCATCACTGCTTTCTTCTTTCTTCACATCTTTGCCTTT
>JAKUCV010005253.1:26622-43215 GCA_028386065.3 Turnera subulata
TCCACGATTCCTTGCATCTCATTAAGGTGATCTGCAACCATTTTGCCTTCCTGGTATTTTACTTGCATCAACTTCGTCAAGTAAAATAGCTTGTTGTTCCCTGTCTTTGAGGCATATAATTCTTCGAGCTTCTCCCACAACGTTCTAGCATGCTCAATGCCAGAAACGTGGTTGTAAACATTATTCTCAACAAATTGCCTTATATAGCCGCAGACTTGGATGTGTTCAAACTCCCACTCCTCGTCTGACTTATCTTCAGGCTTTACCGTACTGAACACCGATAAATGCATCTTCGTCACAAATAGGAGATCCTTCATCTTGTTTCTCCATAAGTGGTAATTTGTACCATCAAGGGTGATCATCTTGTTTATCCTCGCCTCCATCTGGATCAAAGACTGACTAGCTCCTCGATCTAGGAAAATTCTTGCGGTGAATAGTGCCCGTACAAGTAGTGAATTGAACTGATTCGATAATTCCCAGGAAAGATGGCCTAGCCGATCTCCTAAGACAGAATTATCATTCCAAGAAAAATCCCCAGGAAAGACTGGAGGAACAAAGGTTCACTTAAAACCCAGTCTCCTAGACAGGATTCACTTGCACAGTGTATTAATTCACAACCTTGCACTTGACAAAGCACAAACCTTCTGCTCCGCTACCAGTTGTTGGGCCTGGTGGCACTATCTTGCGGAAACAATAACACCTCACAAAGAAATAAACAAGTGGAGGACAAAAAGAGACAAATGACACACAGTATTTAACGTGGTTCACCCAAACACCGGGCTACGTCCACAATCCCGATCCCACCGGAAAAACTTCCACTATAGAAATAGTAGGCTTACAAGAGAGACTTTCCTAAATTTTAGGAGTATAACAAACCTAGAGTTCTACCCAAAATAGTGCCCCACAAGGTGTTTTCCAAGTATTTGTCAAAAATACCCCTAAGGTATTTTTTTCTCACTATTTTGTCACTCCCTAATTTAAGAAAAGAATTTTTCTCCTCAATTTTTCTTCCCTCCCACACACTCTCTCTTTCACTCTCTTCTCTTATTCACTCTTGTTGTGAATGAATGGGATGATTTGAAGAGCAAATGAGGAGCCTATTTATAGGCATGTTGACAGGGACTTATCTGCAACAAAACTAGCTTGCAGGGACTGAACTGAAAAAACTTAGTGCTCCACTAGCTTAGTGCTCCATTAGCTTAGTGGGGTTAGTTTTCATTAATGCAAGTGGTGATCCCCCACAATTAGTGGAGGAACCACACACTAACACAAACAAGATGTTGAACAGAGGCGTAGCGGCAGAAATAAGTAACAGCAGCAACAAAGTAACCTCCCAATTCACCTTAATTATCCACAACAGACTCGTATAATATTTTTGCTTGGACATTCCATCAAAATTGGCGCACAAATAATAAAGAAACCCAACGACTAATTATTTTACTTTCTCCCTCATTCAGCTCCAAATTAAGCACGGAATCTCATGGAGAGAAAAAAGAAAGAGGGGAAGATGGATCAAGTGTGGGCGTAAAGCAAAACCTGTTGGTTGGCCCTGCTGCTTCTGCTTCTTCTTCGTCTTCTTCTTCTTACAGAGTCCGTCGCTTTTCACGCCTAACGCTTTCCCTTTCAGCCTCAGCGTGCCGCCAACGACATTCTCGTACTCCGACATTTCTGCTGCCCAGAACGGAGAACTTAGGAATGAGACCAAATCATCTAAGTATCCTACCAGTTAGGATTTTTTTTTTTTTTCGAAGACCAGTTAGGATTTTGGAAGTTATAGGGAGGGCACATCCAATTGATAAGGTGGAGAAACAATTTTTTGCCTCGGAGGAAGAACAAGAAGAAGGTTCTGGAGAGGGAGATAGTAATATATTATTATTATTTTTTTTATCCAGGAGTAATATATTATATGGTTAATTATCTTTTACCCCTTTTTCATAACTTGGTCTGTTTAATAGGAATTTGGCATGTTTTGTTGACGTGACACTTTTACGGTGCCACATTACCAAAGTAGGGTCTATTTGTCTTTTTTTTTTTTTTTGAACGGTCAGTAGGGTCTATTTGTCCGATCGAAACACATAACCCTTTTGAGACACAAGGTTTTGGGCTACGAGTCATTCACCTGGAAAGAATGAGTCGGAACAGTTGGATTGGAAACCTCCCATACCAAGATGGTAGAAATTTAGGTTGTGTTCATTAAAAATATATATATATTTTTTATTTTCTAATTCTAATTTTCTACTTTTTTTCTATTTTTCATTTTTTGTTAGAAAATTTGTGAAAGATTCAAAAAGTGTTCAGTTAACAATCTTTTAAAACTCTTTTTTAATCTAGAATACAAGAAAACATGTTCAGAAAAATACTTTAGGAATTTAAATAGAGAAAATTTTGGGAGGAAAAATAAGATAAACTTAGACGACCAAAGATAAGTTTAGTCGGCTAAACATTCTTATGTAACAATAGTAATGAGATGGGTTCTCAAAAAAAAAAACAATAATAATGAGATGGGGTTAGTTAAGTCTTATTAAAATCTTCCTAAGGACTTTTTTGTCTCAATAAAAATTTCATTAAGTGGAGAATGAGAGGAAGGGCATGTTTTCCTTTGGAAAAACAAATATACATATTGTACCTGAAAGTGAAGAAAATATCTTTTGTTTTCTACCACTTAGTGTTAAATTAGAAAACTGAAAAAATAATTTTCTATTCTCCAATTAGATAAAGATGCTTAATGAAAATATGATCCTATTTCTCATCTCTATTTTCTAAATTTTCAAAAAAATTGGAGTATTTTTCTGATAGTGAACACGTCCTTAATGTTGATGGTGCAATGCAACACTATACCTCACGATATTGCATGTGGAGGACTGTTACGTGATACTAATGGCACTTAGGTCAGTGGATTTGCTCTTGGAACTAGCTCATTAGTCTTGGGAAAATTATGGGAACTTGGTTGTCACAAATTATGTGTTGAGTCTGATTCTAAGGTTTTAGTGGATATGGTGCTGGGTCGCAATCAGGGGATGGCAGCATATACTTCTATTCAAACTTTTGTTGAACAAGGAGCGAGATGTCGAGCTCTATCATGTCTACAGAGAGACCAATGTGATTGCCGATTAGTTAGCTAGTTATGATTCTTCTCTCCCCATCGGTTTTTCATCTCTTACAATCGGCCCCTATGAGTTCTTATCCTTTCTTCATGGTGATGTAATAAGTGTTTCAAGACCACGATCTGTTTTAGCTGTCTAATCTAAAATATAGGGTGCCACCCTTTCAACAAAAAAAAGAACTCCTTAAAGAACTTCTTGTACGCTCTTTCTCATGTTCATTATTTTTATCCTCGAACTTTAATCAAAAAAAAATCCTGAACAAAAAAACAATGAACCCCTCTTTCCAAAATGGACTAAGTATATTGTCATAGTATTCACTGTTAGTGTAATGCTCAAAAGCCAATCATTGGAAATTTGTCATGTATTTTGATTAAGGTTTTATTCCAATAAATATGTTTATCTATGATAAATGCTTGCACATATATATAACCTAAGAATATCTTATATTTTTGAAATGTCCCTAGCCGATTATTATAATGGATGGGTTGTAATAATAAATAAAGACTAGCGTATGTTGAAAATCATATGAGATATGAGTTCTACATACGGGTACAAGTTAGAGAACTTGTGGACTGGACTGACCCGACATAAGAACACTGCATGGACTCATGTTGTCATTAGTGATTCTTATATGTACTATCCTTAGACCTGAGATCATCAAGGTTCCCAACACGTGAGTCATATACTTTGATATTACTCTTGGCCATTCGTAATTGAGTGGACTTAAGAGTAATCATTGGGTATATGATATAATGTGTAGTGGGTTTTGTATGATCAAGATGGAATTCGTCCAATCCATATAACGGGTATCTTATCAGTTGGGCCCCTTGATAGAGTTGAACTGTAAATGCATGGCCATGCTCGGATTAAGTGATATGGAGATATCATTTGTATCCGTTTTACACAGTTAACTCGGGGATCAAGAAACCTTAGATTAAACATAAATGAGAATGACATATTCCATGTCTCGTGTTTGACCTTGATATAATGGGACGAAAGCACAATGACATTTTTCCGAGGCATTATGAATCAGTATTGATCTGGTCACTTGGGTAGCAATGATGTGTTGCTAGACACCGCTCATTGTTTATAATTATAAATGAGATTTTATAATTATTGCCAACATGATTAGTGCCTGCAGGGTCATACACTTAGAACTGTTTATTCAAGTCAATGGTTAGACCATGGTTGGACCATGGTTCGGCCGGGTTATTGAGCTAGTGGTTAGACCATAGTTGGACCATGGTTGGACCATGTCGTTTGGGTTGGTTCGGTTCAATAGTTACCAGGATTATTGAACCTGAATTCTTGTCCAAAAAGCATGAAAGGATGTGTTGTTTTATATATATGTTGATATATATGATTGAGTTAGTGGAGACATAATCATGTTGATGATTATGACTAAAGTATAGATAATGGAAAACACAATCATGCATGATAAGATGTATGTATGATTAGGTTGGCCATTTTCTATATTAGCTAACGTTGGAACATATATGTGATATACAAAAGAGTGTGAGAATGAGCAGATTTTTGAGAGCTCAACACAATAGCAAAACACACTCTTCATTCTTGAGAAAGAAACACATCAAACACTAGTCTCTAGCTCTCAAAAATTCCGCAGCTAGCACTTCGGTTCGGGAGTGCTCGAGTTAGTGATCATGAGACGGTTGCTAGCGGTCATCGACGGTTCGTGTGGATACCGTAGAGGAGTCGAATTTTTTCCGGTTCTTGCTGATTCGGATCATCAGTTGAGTGAAAGATCTCAACCAAACCAGGTACGAAAATCTTGTTATTCGGTTAATCTCGTTTCACATGGATCCTCCATTAGTACCGGGTCTTTCCGCTGCGCAATTTGTCTCTTTTGTTTACATACCCGGTTACTTACAGTGGTAGCGGAGCCTCTTGTGAAATATTAAACAGAATTAGTCGTTTATATGCATGGTATGCTATATGTGATGTGGCTTGATCATGATTGAATAAGTGATAGGACTTGATCATAGTTTATTATGCTTCTGTTGATTGTATGTTTAAACTAGATCATTATGATTCTCACATATGTGATATGTTGAAGTTGATTCTGTCAAAGGTGTTTGACAGAAAGTACTTGATTGGTATATGATAGCAATCAAAGTGTACTTTTGGCAATAATTCGAATGAGTTCGACAAGGGTGATTGAAAGGTATATGATACCAAAACATCTATGTTTTGAGTCAAAACATCGATGTTCTCTTTGGCCGATTTTCGGCCGAAGGGTCAAAACATCGATGTTTAAGTGTAAACATCGATGTTCTCTTTGGCTGATTGTCGGCCGAGGGGTCAAAACATTGATGTTTAAACTGAGACTCTACCAATTAATTTTGAGTGACAGACTACTCAAACATCGATGTCTGAGATTCTGCCAACTTCAAACATCGATGTTCAAGTGTAAACATCGATGTTCTGAGGATTCTGTCAACTTATGAAGTTCCATAATTCTCAAACATCGATGTTCTAAGGTTAAACATCGATGTTCTGAGCTTCGAATTTTGTATATCAGCTCACCTACAAAATTTTGTTGTCCATTCGGAATTTTAGTTGTTTCTGCCGAATTTTGTATATCAGCTCACCTACAAAATTTTGCATGCCTAAATAACATGTTCTTATGATTTTAATGATATATGAACAATATGTTGATTGCTTGTTAATATGTTTATCCTTTTATAATCATGTCACATAGCTTGGTATTGATTATAAATGATGCATGCTATGCGATATATAATTTGTGAATCACATGCATGTTATGTATGGAATGAGCACTCATCTATGCTTAGATCAACACTTGGTAGGTTTGCCAAAGCAAAGTGCCAATGTTTATTCTAGCAAGAAGCAATGGCATAATTGTTATGTATGGAAACAGTTGTTGATATAAATATTAAGTTCCTCATGTGTTGCCTTCCATTGATGAGCACTCATCTATGCTTAGATCAACACTTGGTAGGTTTGCCAAAGCAAAGTGCCAATATTTATCCTAGCAAGGTGCGATGGGATAATTGTAATATCCAAATTGCTTGTCATGGGTTAAACTTAACTAAGTCATCTCAATAGGATTGGGACTTAGAGGCAAAGAGTTGAGATAAGTCTATGAGATAGACAAGAACAAGAGTTGTTCACTCAACTATCCAAGAGTTACATGAGATGTAATTGACAAAGAGTTGTCTACCTAAATAACTATGATGTAAGTGATTAGCCAAAGCTAACTTATCTTATAGTGAAATATGGATCTTGGCCCACTTATCATCTTGATTTATATAGTGGGAGTATCATTTAATAAAATTCCTTTTTAAATGATTTTACGTATACATGACTCTGATTTTGTGTGAATTGATTCTTGTAGAGTTATCATGGCACAAAACACAAGTACTATGTCACTGTGATCAGTCCTTGAGAAGGAAAAACTGAATGGGAATAATTTCCTTAAGTGGCATCGCAATTTGAGGATAGTCCTCAAGCAAGAAAAGAAGTTGTATGTCCTTGAAGGCCCTGTTCCTAATGAACCAAAACCTAATGCTCCTAGGGTGGAAAAAGATGCTTACAAAAAGCATGTTCATGAAGCATTGGATGTTGCTTGCCTTATGCTAATCACCATGGACTCTGAGCTTCAGAAGCAATATGAGAACTTGGGTGCTTTCGATATGATCGAACACCTGAAAATGCTCTTTGAAGAGCAAGCTAGGCATGAGAGGTATGAGACCTCAAAGGCATTATTCCAATGCAAGATGGCTGAGTCAACACCTATTAGACCTCATGTGCTCAAAATGATTGGATACATTGAGAGCCTTGAAGGTCTAGATTTTCCATTGCAAAGAGAATTGGTCGTTGATCTTGTCCTGCAATCGTTGCCGGAAAGTTACAGCCACTTTGTCATGAATTTCAATATGAATCATCTTGACAAATCTTTGTCTGAGTTGCTTAACATGTTGGGAACAATTGAGCAACAGATGAAGGTAAATAAATCCAACAACATTTTGATGGTTGGAAATGGGAAAGGAAAGGGTAAAGCCAAGTTTAACAAGAAGAAGAAATTTACCAAAAAGTTTGGTTCATGTGCATCTTCTTCTTCACATGTGCTAAAACCCAAAGGTGGTGTTGCAAAGGAAGGACAATGTTTCCATTGCAAGAAACCTGGCCATTGGAAGCGTAACTGTCCTGTTTACCTTGAGTAGGTGAAGAAACAGAAGGGAAGTAAGACTTCCACTTCAGGTATTCTTGTTATAGAAGCTAATATTTCTATTTTGCATCATAGGTATTAGATACTGGATGTGGATCTCACATTTGTGTAAATGTGCAGGATCTGAGAAAGAGTAGAAAATTAGCAAAGGGTGAAGTGCACCTGCGCGTTGGAAATGGAGCAAGAGTTGCTGCATTAGCCGTAGGGACTTATTATCTATCTTTACCGAGTGGTTTGGTTTTAGAACTTGATGATTGTTATTATGTACCTACTATAAGCAGGAATTCGATTTCTGTTTCTTGTCGGGACAAGAAGGGTTTTTCATTTATAATAAAGAACAACTGTTGTTCTATTTATTTAAATGATATTTATTATGGTGGGGCATATTTAAGCAATGGTTTGTACGTTTTAAACCGAGAAACACCAATCTATAACATTAATTCGAAGAAGGTTAAATTAAACGATTCTAATACGACCTATCTCTGGCACTGTCGTTTGGGCCATATAAACGAGACTCGTATTTCTAAACTCCATAAGGATGGGCTTTTAGACTCATTTGATTTTGAATCATATGAGACATGTGAGTCATGTTTATTGGGCAAAATGACGAAGGCTCATTTTGCTGGTAAAGGTGAAAGAACTTCAGACTTGTTAGGCCTTATATATTCTGATGTATGTGGGCCAATGTCAACACAGGTTAGAGGTGGATTTTAATACTTCATTACATTTACTGATGATTATAGTAGATATGGCTATGTGTATCTTATGAAGCACAAGTCAGAATCCTTTGAAAAGTTCAAAGAATTCAAGAATGAAGTACAGAATCAACTTGGCAAGAGTATTAAAAATGCTTCGATCTGATCGAGGAGGTGAATACTTAGACCAAGATTTTCTTGAACATCTAAAGGAATGTGGTATAGTATCACAGCTTACTCCTCCAGGTACACCTCAATGGAATAGTATATTTGAAAGGAGAAATAGAACTCTGTTAGACATGGTTCATTCTATGATGAGTCAAGCTGACCTACATTTTCCATTTTGGGGACATGCTCTATTGACTACTGCGTTTACACTTAATCGTGTTCCATCTAAATCGGTTGAAAAGACACCATATGTGATGTGGACTGGGAAATGTCCTAGTTTGTCTTTTATGAAGATTTGGGGTTGTGAGGCTTACGTAAGACGACAAGCATCAGACAAACTCGGCCCTAAATCTGACAAATGCCTTTTTGTTGGATATCCTAAAGAAACTAAAGGATATTATTTCTATAATCCCACAGAGCAAAAGTGTTTGTTGCTTGTACTGCTATTTTTCTAGAAAGAGAATTTATTTCTAGAGAGATCAGTGGGAGAAAAATAGAACTCAAAGAAGTTCGAGCACAACAAGAAGCTATAGAGGTTGAGATGAAACAAGAACAGGAACCACAAGATGTTGTGGGTGATAATCTTGTATCTGTAACACATGGACCACGAAGGTCTGATAGGACTCGGTATAAGCCAGAGAGATATAGATTTCTTTTGACTCATACCGGAGACATGATGCTCATGGATGAAGATGAGCCTACTTCCTATCGGCAGGCAATTACGGGTCCTAACTCTAAGAAGTGGCTAGAAGCCATGAATTCTGAGATGGAACCCATGTATGAGAACAAGGTTTGGACCTTGGTTGATCCACCTGAAGGGGTAAAACCCATTGGGTGCAAATGGATCTATAAGAAAAAGACCGATATGGATGGTAATGTGATTACTTTTAAAGGGCGATTGGTTGCGAAAGGTTTCAAACAAGTTCATGGTATTGACTGTGATGAAACTTTTTCGCCAGTTGCCATGGTTAAATCCATCCAAATTCTATTGGCTATAGTTGTATACCATGATTATGAAATATGGTAGATGGATGTCAAAACCGCTTTCCTTAATAGAAATCTTTTAGAGGATGTGTACATGACACAACCTGAAGGTTTTCTCACTCCAGAGAATGCTAATAAGGTATGCGAATTGCAAAGATCATTTATGGATTAAAGCAAGCTTCTAGGAGTTGGAATCTTCGTTTTGATGAAGTAATCAAATAGTTTGGGTTCATTAAAAATGAAGATGAGCCATGTGTTTACAAGAAGGTTAGTGGGAGCACTATCGTTTTCTTGCTATTGTATGCTGACGACTTTCTACTCATTGGGAATGATATTCCAACATTACAGTCTGTAAAGAATTGGTTAGGAAAGAATTTTTCAATGAAGGACTTAGGTGAAGCTGCCTACGTGCTAGGTATAAAGATCTATAGAGATAGATCCAAAAGGCTTCTTGGCCTAAGTCAAAGTACATATATTGGCAAGGTGCTTAAAAGGTTTAGCATGCAAGATTCCAAGAAAGGTTTCTTGCCCATGTCACATGGCATAACTCTCTCAAAGAATCAATGTCCTAGTACATCTAGGGAGAGAGCGAATGAGTAAGATCCCTTATGCATCAGCGATAGGATCTATCATGTATGTCATGCTATGTACTCGACCAGATGTCACATATGCATTAAGTGTCACAAGCTGAAACGCCCCGACCCGTATTTACCGTACACAGTAAACACGTGCCGGAACTGTGACAACCCAACCAAACCAAGAGCAGCCAGGATAAGCTTCTGGCACACTCTGCTAGGTGTCCAACCTCAACCCGAGATACCGCTTATACCCTTAAGCGACATCTCGTCCTCTATAAGAACCAAACCTCATGACTAGCAAACTCACACACAGTCATGGACTCTCCACTAAGATCAAGGACTACTTCAGACTCCGAGAACAACAGCTATATCGGCGGCATTGCCTTCCCGACAAGCTCTGATGAAGAACCTCCGAAGAAGCGCTTCAAGACGAACATCTTCGGCCTGAAGGAACACATGGTGGTCTCTCGAAGACGCCGGAAGAAGCGTGTTCCCAAAGAAGCTGAGGATCGAAAAGGCAAAGCGACGGCTGAAAGCAGCACACCGCAGCAGACTCTGACGCAGCTGAACGTCTCACTGAAGAAGATCAGCTCGGCGGTGTTGCAGATCGAACTGGCGTGCGCGGAGCTCTTCCCTCACATCAAGAACGTCCAAAAACTTGTAAAAGATCTTGAGAAGCAAGTAACTCAATAGAGTACTTCTTCTCTGTTGTAAAACTATTATGAAATAAATAAAATAAGTTTCCTTTTAAAATCAAAACTCTTGTTAAGTTATGAAAATCCTTGCTAACAAAAAGTTTAAAACATTTCAAAGCAAAACAAAATCAACAATATGAATATAAAATCAAATATAAATAAATTAAAAATTAAATCTCATTTAACAAAACCAAAATATAAAGAAGTTAAAACAAAAATATATTTCATGATCGGTGCTCGTATCGGACGTAAACACCCTCGAACCCGTAACACGTGCAACTAACGGTGACGTCCGTTATCTCGCAAGGCGGTGATCACGAGAGCGTCCTGTGTCCCTCGAAAGAAACGAAACCACTTGTTCACAATTTCCGCATGAGCTAAAACGTCTATCAGGTCTCGTATCTCTCCACGATGTCCAAACAGCTGTAAACTTGTAGCACATGCGCTCTACTCGAGGTGTGGTCCCGTCAGTCTAGCCTCAACGGTCACGAATGCATGTGATAAAAGATGCAAGAAAATATAGTAAACCCATAAAAAGAAAGGACAAGGTAGCCAGAGCGAAAGAAAATCAAGAGATGGAAAAAGGCTGAAAAACTCTGGCATGGTAGCCCGAAAAACGTGTAAAGTGACAAGGCAATAAATGAAAGCAACGGCAAAGTTTTCAAAAAGCAAATCTTGAAAATCAAAAACAATAACCACGCTCCCCTTAAGAGTATAAAAGACAGAGCGGTGAGATGTAAATCATCAAAAGCATTTTTAAAAGCAACAAATCACCTAGGCATCCAAAACCACAAAACTCTGAAAAATAAAACACCAACGTCCTAACACAACATGCCTGCTCCCTCATCAGTCTTCTTCGTCGAAGGTGCCAATCATGGCAGACGGAACTGTCTGGCCTACACCATGGTCAACAAACGCGCTGAAGAACTACCGAACAAGCTCGGCAGGATGTCGCGTCTAGTCTTCGTCGACGAGCTCTACTCATTGCGGTTCTTCGTCACTCCAATGGAAGAGGTGTTCTTCCTAGAGGACCGTGGCACTCTGAGGACCTCCTACTACGGATCAGCCAACTCCATCATGTTCTTCATCTCCGAAAGGCTACAGGAGTTCAACCTGGAGTCCACTTGCCACTTCTTGGAGCAAAGCACCTACTATCAGCTCTCGATGATAGCCCAGAGCATGCCCAGAGTATCTCGTCTGCCCGTAACTTGGCCCAAGGCCCGACTGTTGGTGTGGAACTGCAGAGGAGTCGCAAGGCGTTCCCAGGAGTTCTCGCGTACTCTGAGGGACCTGAAGAACCAATACAAACCGAACATGGTTCTTCTGATGGAGACCTAGTGGCAGCCTCAAAACGATCACGGTCTCATCCCACTCCGGTTCCCTCAAGCAAACCGGTTCGAGCTTCCAGGCCAGGACAATAGGGACGGCATGTGGTTCTCGTGGAGCGACAGCATTCAAGTCAACATCAACAACGACCCCACTAGCTTTAGGGTCAATGTCGTTCCAAGGCGATAAATGTATTTTCCCTTTTATAAAATATCAAATATCAATGTAATATTTCTCTTTGTAATGATAATATTTGCAATATTAATAATATTTATATTTTCGCTTATTTATGGCATCATTACCTCTTATGTGTATGTTCTGCGACAGCTGGCGTCCCTTGACTGGATCCATAATGCACTAACTAAAATGATATAAAATAATAAACAAATGGAGCGAACTATGCAAACAAGGACAACAAACACACAAAGACTGCCCAACAAGACCTAACGCCCGCTCCGCTACCAAAATGAAACGCCCCGACCCGTATTTACCGTACACAGTAAACACGTGCCGGAACTGTGACAACCCAACCAAACCAAGACCAGCATACAGTGTATACAACAGTAACTCGGGCTCAACAGCCCATAATAAAAACAACAATAAATAATGAAACCGGTCCAATGGCCCAATAATAGCAAAAACAATGCACAGCGAAAGACTTATAAAACTCACATAAACACTGTATGCGACAGATGCAAACTATGGATCCAAGCTCTGTCCAAGGGATAACGCCTCAGCCTGTCTGGAATGCACCAATCCTGTACCAAAAGTAACTCTTCCTACGGGATAAAAGCCCGCAGGTGAGGGGTGAGTCCGAAGTGCTCACCGACGAAAGATAGACCATCAATATGAACACTAAAATTACTCAAGTCGAAAATACAGGCTAAACAGCCCAACCAAAAGACTCGACCCAAAATCAGTCCAAGACCGAAAAGACCCAAATAAAACCAATTATCCAATTTTATCTTTTCCGGGCCCCGTCACGGATAAGCTAGGGTCGTACCAGGTTATCAACCTGCTCCTGGTGCCAGATCAAAAAGAACTCGGGATCAACATCCCAATATCAAACTCAGGGATAAACATCCCAATCAAACCGACATCAACATGCCCATCACAAGTAACCCAGATCATGGCACCACAAAACAGTCTCAAACCATCCGGTCGTACCTCTACTTACCACGTGACAATTATATTACCGTCATTAAAATCAAATCACAGGGATCGACATCCCTAACCAAAATACCGGGATAGACATCCCATCCAAAATACCAAGGATCGACATCCTTGTCACAATTTATTATTTAATCCATTTTATTTAGTGCCAAAACGACTCAAGGATAAACGTCCAAAAACCGACATGGGAAAAACATCCCGACCACAATCAAGACAATGGGATAAACATCCCGAAGCATAACATAGCAAATGCAGCATCCAACAGTGTAAAACCAACAAACACGACTACCGAGTAATATAGGCACATATTGAAGAAATCCATCCTCACCTTGGCCGAATACTCAACTCCGGAAACAATGACCGGTCCGACGCCGGCTCCTCGGAAAACTGCCCGATATCCAAACCTATACAATAAAACAACATATACACATAAATGCACATAATCGGTATACTATGATGCCAATACTGCGAATTATACTCATCCCGATTCTTATCCTTTATTTTCATCTTTTACCGAAAATATTATATCGTATGCATAAGGTTACAAAAATATATTCCCAAAACTATTAAATCAAAACATTATCATAAAATAATATCCTTCTCCAAAATAATAATTACCATAATTTCCCAGAAAAATTAATAACGTATTTATAATTTCCAGAAAATATATATAATATTTATCTTTTTTCTAAATATATATAATAATATTTTCCAACACAAAATATAATTACCTTTAATTTCAAAGTACATACATATATATATTCCACAACCATAATTTTCCAGGCAAAATAATATATGTATATAAAATTTCAGATATTATTTCATGGTACATATATATTTTTCTAAATAATATTAGTTTTTTTTCCAAAGCATAACTTAATTATTTATCAAAGTATATATATTTATATTTTAATAAAAATACCAGAGTTAAATTGGCAATAATTTTCTCAAAATAACTATATAATTTTTTTTCCAAAAATAAATACCAGAATATAGATAAATACACATATATATATATTGTTGTTTTTTTTAAATTAATCGGGGTGGATTGAATAGTGCAAGCCCAGGCCCCGGGAAGAGCTCAACCCAGCCCTGTCTGGACCCGGCCCACACACATCCATTTGGCCCGCGAGACCCAACCCACAGCCGTCCGGGTCGACCCACCAGTCACTCCAGAGGAATGGGTCGCTTACCTTGAGGACGACGGCGACGGCACGGATCGATGCAGGCATCACGGACTCGGTGGCGCGACGAGCAAGGCGATGCGGGGTCGCGGTGGTGGCTCGCGGCTACGGCTGCTGGGCTTCGTCGTCGGCAGCGGCGGAAAGGGCAGATCCACGGGTCTGCCGACGGGTCGAAGGCGCGTCACGGCGTCTCTCGCGGCGGAAGGAGGAGGAGGCGACGGGGGTGAGGTCGCGCCAGTGAGGGGAAGCGGCTGGTGACGGCGGTGCAGCGAGACTCAGCCTGGAACGGTCGGCCGTGCACAGTGACCCGAGAGGGTGACGGTGAACAGTTGTCGGGTTCCTTTTTTTTTCCATTTCTTCCTTCTTTTCTTCTTTTTTCCGAATTTCTTTTCTTTTTCTCTATTTCCGATTTTCCTTCTTTTTTTTTCATTTTCTGATTTATTTATTTTTTTTCCTCTTTCTTTTTCCTCTCTTCTTTTTTTTGTTTTCTAATTTTTTCTCTTTTTTCTCTTTTCTTTCTCTTTTTTTTCTTTCCTTTTTCTTTTCTTTTTTTTTTCCTCTCTTTTCTTCTTTTCCCTCTTTTTCTTTTTCTCTCTTTTTTTTTCTTTTTCTTCTCCTCTCCTTCTCTTCTCTTCTTCTCCTCTGTTTTCTTCTTTTATAACCGGCGATGATACTGTGAAAATACTGTGCGTCATGTGATCATCCAATAATGCAGCTTGTCTGCATTATGGAGCGAGTCCGGTCCGGACCAAAAAATAACTGATACCCCCTTAGTTATTTTCCGGTGTGATGTTCCGAGAAATTCCGAAACCCGAAAAATACCAACTTAGGCCCGAAAAATCCACGGAAAAATCACAAGCGCGGGAAAACTCTCGGTTTCGAAAAACGACTCCCGATTTACCATGAATTAATTACCCAAGATTAATTCAACAGTAAATCACGGTAAAAGACTTTTACAGTCCCGGTAAAAATCAAAAATTTTACCCGGGCTGTTACACAAGCAGATATCAATCTGATCCCGGTGAAGGTCATTGGACAGCGGTTAAGAACATCCTTAAGTACTTGAAAAAAACTAAAGATGCATTCCTCGTATATGGAAGGGTTGATGAGCTTGTTGTAAAGGGATACACAGATGCTAGCTTCCAAACTGACAGGGATGACTTTAGATCGCAGTCAGGATATGTGTTTTGTATTGGAGGTGGTGTTGTATGCTGGAAGAGTTCAAAGCAAGAAACAGTTGCCGATTCTACTACTGAGGCTGAATACATAGCTGCCTCTGATGCAGCGAAAGAGGCTGTTTGGATTAAGAAGTTCATAATTGAACTTGGGGTGGTTCCGAGCATTTACAGTCCGATTGAGCTCTATTGTGACAACAATGGGACAATCTCACAGGCTCAAGAACCTAGATATCACCAAAGATCCAAACATATACTCCGACACTACCATCTTATTAGAGAGATAATTGATAGAGGCGATGTGAGGCTATGCAAAGTTCCTTCTGAGAACAATGTAGCAGATCCTTTAACTAAGCCACTCACACAGCAGAAGCATGATGGTCATACTAGATCCATTGGTATTAGATACATGGATGATTGGCTTTAGTGCAAGTGGGAGATTGTTAGTGTAATGCTCAAAAGCCAATCATTGGATATTTGTCATGTATTTTGATTAAGGTTTTATTTCAATAAATATGTTTTTCTATGATAAATGCTTGCACATATTTATAACCTAAGAATATCTTATATTCTTGAAATGTCCCTAGCCGATTATTATTATGGATGGGTTGTAATAATAAATAAATACTAGCGTATTTTGAAAATCATATGAGATATGAATTTTACATACGGGTACAAGTTAGAGAACTTGTGGACTGGACTGACCCGACATAAGAACACTGCATTGACAACAGGACCTGAGATCATCAAGGTTCCCAACACGTGAGTCATATACTTTGATATTACTCTTGGTCATTCGTAATTGAGTGGACCTAAGAGTAATCATTGTGTATATGATATAATGTGTAGTGGAGTTTGTATGATCAAGATGGAATTCGTCCAACCCATATAATGGGTATCTTATCAGTTGGGCCCCTTGATAGATTTGAACTGTAAATGCATGGCCATGTTCGGATTAAGTGATATGGAGATATCATTTGTATCCGTTTTACACGGTTAACTCAGGGATCAAGAAATCTTAGATTAAACAAAAACGAGAATGACATATTCCATGTCTCGTGTTTGATCTTGATATAATGAGATGAAAGGACAATGTCATTTTTGTAAGTTTCCCTAGGCTATATGACATTCATATACAAGCATAAGATGCAGCGGAAGCAAAGGAAACTTAGCCAAGAACCACATGTGAAGCATATAAACCGTATAACAAAATTTCATACCTTGTTCGGTTGAGGTCTTTCACCCAACTGCTGGAACGAGTCATCTAGACCAAGAAGAAGGCTGAAACGAATCAGTTAGAG
>JAKUCV010005254.1:0-26449 GCA_028386065.3 Turnera subulata
GAAACTCTCTCACAACCATGATGTCTCCCAAAACCGGAGTCTGAACTTCTTCACCCTTGGCATGGGTCAACAAAGCATCTGGTCCATGCGACTCCATTCCGACATCCTGATTAGCAGAGATACTACATGTGGTAGCAGCTCTCCCAATACCTGTCAGCAAAATCTTATGTCCACCTTCGGAAGTCAACAACACTTCCTTGGTGCGACAGTTCACCATAGCACTGTACTTGGACAACCAATCCATCCCCAATATGATATCGAAACCTCCCATGTTCATCACGATCAACCGTGCAAGAAAAATTTCGCCATCATATGAAAGCGAAACATCTCTACACATGTGGGTTAATCTGACTACTATACCCGCAGGTAACCTAACTCTCATTGGACATGTTAAACTCTCTTTCTTACCACTATGTTGTATAGCAAAGCCTTGAGCGATAAAAGAATGTGTGGCACCAGGATCTATCAAACTGTATAAACAGTATTACCAAAGACTGTAAAAGTACCTGCTATGACATCGATGTCTAGGTGACCTCCAGCATGCTGATTCTCTCCAACCGGATCCATTTGTACCTTATATGAGAATGTATGTATGCTTATTATACTAACTCATGACAGACTATGCACAAATGATCACAGCAACACCCAAGGACCTACTGCCCGCTCCGCTACCAAACTGAAGCGCCCCGACCCGTATTTACCGTAACACAGTAAACACGTGCCGAAACTATTCATTATGATAGAACAGACAGTACATCGTGCAATTATTATACAATAGCAACTATCAATACAACTGTCACCCACACTCGGGGACCATTATTCAATCCAAACACAGTGCTCTCAGCAGCAGCAGATAGTATTAGTAATATACATGTCACAGGAAATCAGCAATACAGCTATATAAGCATTAGAATAGCAGCGGAAGTCTTATGTACATGCATCGGTGGTATGGATCCGGAGTGAGGTGGAGAAGAAAGAACAGCAGCCATCGAACGTCGTACCTGAACTACGGAAACAACTTATCCTACGGGATGAAACCCCGCAGGCGAGGGGTGAGTCCGAAGTGCTCACCGACCAAGGATAAACAGTGATATGCAAGCAACCGTAATACTTAAAGCAAACACAGATAAGCAACAACATATCTCAACAACTGAATCAAGGCCAAAAGAATGCTTAATTATTATTACCAATTTTATCTTCCGGGCCCCCGTCACTGGACAAGCTAGGGTCGTACCTGGTAATCAATTAATCCCAGATGCTAGGTCAAAAACCAATCCTCATATCAGAACAACCGGATATTCGGCATATCCGAGCCACCGCGGATATTTGGCATATCCGAGCCACTGGGTATTTGGTATACCCCAACCTCAGGCATGACGGGCCAACCAACCAAAACCGACCATAGCATCCCAGAACTAATTTTCATACCATCGGGTCGTACCACTACTCTCCACATGACAATTATATCAACATCTCAAATCAATTCCAATCTCAATTCCAATTTCTTTTCCACAATTTCCACAGTCAATAGTTCAACATCAATCTCAGCGTAATATCCACATAATCAATATCATAGCTCAAAGCAACAATAATACCACAGCAGTGATCAAACATCCAACAATTCAGCAGTTCAATCGAACAACAAAGCACACAAGTATTACAGGCAACATAACAAGGGTTATCCATCCTCACCTTAGCCGATATCAACTATGAAATTGCTCAGCAAGTTCCAAGTCCGGTTCCTCAGCAAATTGTTCGTTATCAACTCCTATATCAATCAATAATATGCACATATAAGATGGTATGCAAATGTTATACTAATACTGTATACCGTAAATTAAATATAAACCCAGCTCGGTTACTCTCCCGGATTATTTCTCCATTATTATCATCATTCACCATTTATTTCAAGGTGTCAAAATACCCTTCTATACTTATTCCTATACCCGGGTACTATTCCGGTATTTTACTACCTTGATAATACCCTTTCCAAAATTATTCCTAGGTATGTACTTTCCAAAATATTTCTTTTCTACAAATTATTATTTTCCTTCCGTACCATATAATAATTTTTCTAAAATCATTTCCTCAAAATATCCATTTTCCATATATTTTCCCCAACCTCATTTTCATTTTCTTCCATTTAATTTTCTTTTCTCTAGATTTATTCCTTCTCTCTCTTTTTCTTTTCTTTTTTTTTTATGTTGTTGGACTGGAGCCCAACAGACCCAGGAGTCAGGCCCAGGCGTGTCAGCCCAGACCACAAGCCCAAAGCCCAGGTCACGGCCCACAGACCCAACCCACACTCAGCCCAAGCCCACATAACTCCAACCCATAATCGCAACCCATTTACCCTTGGGTCACCCGACCCGCGGCCCTCTATCCGGGTCGGACCCGTCACAACACCCACGGGTTGCTCACCTTGGGTCTCTTCGAGCGACGGCGGATGGCGAGGCGACGACACGGTAGAGGCGCGAGGCGGTCACGGCACTGGTGCGACGGGGAGCACGGCGCGAGCAGGGCGTCTGGCAAGGGAGGCCGGCGGAGGTGGCACGACTCGAGGGGAGGTGAGGGAGGCGGCTCGTCTCCTCGTCGGATCTCGCGATGCAGGCGGCGTCGACAGCTCCTCGGGTTGGCGACGGTGCAGCGAAGGCAGGAGGAGGAAAGGAGGAGTTGGGGGTCTCGGCCGGTGAGTGATGGAGGACGTCCTGGTGGCTCACGGCGGCGGGTGTAAGGGAAGGAAGAAAAAGAAAGAAAAAAGAGAGGGGAAGGAGATGGTGGAAACGGTGGCGTCTTATGTGTTGTGTTTATTGTTTTTTTTTCCTTTTTTTTCTTTTCTCTTTTCTGGTTTAGATTGGCAGTGGATGGTTTTGTGAATTGAAGGTGTGGTAGTGAAGAAGAAGTTGCAGGTGATGTTGTGCGGGAGAAAGCAGAAGAAAAATAGTTTATAGGAAGCAAATCACTGGTTTATCACATGTATAATAGATAGTTCACAGGCTGAATAGGAATTGGCGGCTGAATAATTGAACTTCAATTATGCAGTTACTATGCTGCATGTGAAGTGTGGCCCACCTGGACCAGAAGATATCCGGTATACCCACTTATCTTATTTCTGGTCCGATAATTCGAGAATAAACTCGGCTTTTTCCGTAGATTCCCGGACCCGGAAAAATCCCAACTTGGTCCGTAAAATTCGCAGAAAAATCCCGAACGTGGGGCCATGCTCGATTTCGGAATCCAATACTCAATTTACCATAATTTAATTATCCAAGATTAAAAATCAATGGTAAATTACTGTACATTAACTTAAACAGTCCCGGTAAAAATGAAATTTTTACCTGGGCTGTTACAATTTATATTTTAATAAAAATTTCAGAATCAAATTGGCAGTAATTTACTCAAAATGAATATATAATTTTTTTTTCAAAATTAATTTCCAGAATATAGATTAATATATATATGTATAATTTGTTTTTTTTTAATAAATTAACGGACTGGGCCGTGAATAGTGTCGGCCCAGACCAAGGTAGCAGGCCGTACACAGGCCCACGCCCAGCCCGGCCCAACACAGCCCATAGCCCAAAACAATTAACCCACAACCCATAAACGCGACCCGACCAAAGGACACGGGTCGGATGCGGTCTCACCTCGGGTTGAGCAGGCTGCGACGGCGACGGCGACGGCGACGGCGGCACGAGCGGGGAGGACGAGGCGAAGTAAAGCCACCACGGACGAAGGGTGGCGCGAGGGTGGCGGCAAACCAACGCTGCAGCGCCGGCAGGAAGCTGGAGACGCCGAGGGGGCAGATCCGCCGGGTTTCGCCGCGGGTCAGCTCTTCCTGCTCGCGCGTCCGGCAACGGCATCAGTCGGGGAAGGCGGCTCCGGGGTCGCGGCGGCGCGACGACTCCCCTGGCTGTGGCGGTGTGTCGAGACGACGGCCGGAACTCCACTCGGTGTACAGTGATGGAGGCGCGGGAGGGTGACTACTGTTCACTCTTCTTTTTTTTTCTTTCATTTCCTTATTTTTCTGATTTTCTTTTCTTTTCATTTTCTTGATTTCCTTTCTTCTTCTTCTTTTTTTTTTTCTATTTCATTTTCTTTTCTTCCTTCCTTTTTTTCCGACTCTTATTATTTATTTTTTTTCTATTTTTTCCTCTTCTTTTTTTTCTTTTTTTTCCTTTTTTTTTTCTCTTTTCTCTCTTTTTCTTTTTCTCTCTTTTTTTTCCCTTCCTCTCTTCCTCACCTCCTCCGACTGCCTTCCTTCTTAAATAACTGAAAATTTACTATTATACATGTGAGAGCAATAATACAATTCGTCCATATTACGGGCGAGTCCGATTCGGACCAGAAAATAACCGATACCTCCTTAGTTATTTTCCGATGTGATTTTCCGAGAAATTCCGAAACCCGAAAAATACCAACTTAGGTTCGAAAAATCCGCGAGAAAATCACGAGCGCGGGAAAACCCTCGGTTTCGAAAAACAACTCCCGATTTACCTTGAATTAATTACCTAAGATTAATTCAACAGTAAATCACGGTAAATAGACTTTTATAGTCCGGTAAAAATCCAAAATTTTTACCCGGGCTGTTACAGGAATATTAGAAGCAATGGACTTTGGCACGAAGTGGAGGGACTGGGTATTGATTTGTCTATCTCAAGCTAGAATGGTTGTTTTAATTAATGGCAGTCGGTCGGATGAATTTGAAATTTTCAAGGGCCTCAAACATGGTGATCCTTTTTCACATTTTCTATTCAATATTGTGGTAGAAGATTTGATGGTGTTGGTATCTCAAGCTATAAACAAAGACTTGGATAAGGGATTGACAATTTGATAGTCCTCAATTTTAGTACTCCAATTCGTGGACGACACCATATTTTTTGTGTCGGATGACCTAAACTCTTTGCTTAACCTCAATCATTGCTTCAAATGATTTGAGGTAATATCCGGTTTGGGTATCAACTTCCACAAAAGTAGTGTTGTTGGCGTCAATACTGGACTGCTGAAATAGTCGATCTACTTCTAAGCCATGTTGAATGCCTTCTCCTCACTTATCTGGGCCTGTCCCTTGGAATGAATATGAGGAAGGCAAAATCATGGGATCTAGTTTTAGGTCGAATAAAGTCGAGGTTAGCCACGTGGAAAGGTTAGTTTCTATCCCTTGGAGGTAGGATGACTTTGATAAGAGTTATTCTTAGTAACTTACTTATATATTATTTATCTCTGTACAAAATTCCGATTAGTGTGGCCGAAAAGATTGTTAAGATTGCAAAGCCTAGACAGTTTGGCGGTCTGGGTATTGAATCATTAATGGTTAAAAACAGATGTCTAATATTTAAGTGGATGTGGAGATTTATCAATATTGATCCTTTGTTAACTTTTGTTCCGGCTTGGTCTTTGATTATTAATGAATGTTATAAGCTCCTTTCACATGCTTCTTGGCCAACGTTTCATAAAGGAAGATGTTCTAGTTTGTGGAAAAACTTTGCTTTTGTAAGGAGAATTTGACTGGCGAGGTGTGCCTAAGAAGCCTATTTTATAGGAGGATTGGGAATTGAAGGCACTGCAGCTTTTGGCATGATTGATGGCTGGAAATTAGCGTGTTGAAGGAAGTGTTCCCTCATTTGTTCAATGTTGGAGCAGATTTGAATTGTTCAGTAAGCCAAGTTTTTCATTTGGAAGGTAATTGTTGGTGTTGGGTACCTACATGGAGAAAGACAGTTGTATTACTGGGAGAGGCTTCAGGTGGAGGACATAAAAAGAGTTCTTGCACAGGTTCATCTTCAAACAGATAAGTCAGACTTTTGGTGGTGGAATGGTAGTAAAGAAGGCATTTTCAGCATGAAGGATGAGTATCAAGCAGCTTTCTCTCTCCCGGCTCCTACAAATCCTAAACCTTGTGTTTGGATGGGTTTTTGAAGGAAATATTGAAGAGGGTGTATTTAAGTTGGTAAGGATGAGTGTTTAATTTTGTAAGAAACAAGGAAGCTTGTAAGAAACAGGGGAGTTTAAAATTGAAAGAAACAAGGGAGTAGCATACACGTTTTGAAGACAAAGGAAAACTACTGCATCCTTTCATTCACTTAGCTTATTTATAGGTACATCAAACACAACTTTTCATATTAATATCTAGATATTTTTATAGATTATTCTAGATAACTATTACTAATATCTAGATATTTATTCAAAGTATCATGATATTTTGGTTTTGATTTTACACTAGATCATTCTAGATTACAACAAAATATCATTGATTTTTTTACAAGATTATTGTAGAAAATTCTAGCAAGTAATAACTCTTTAACACTTCTCCTTAATTTCTTGCTGCAAATTCCCAAAGCATCTCTAAGCTTCTCAAATCTTTCTTTAGGCAATGATTTTGTCAAAATATCAGCTAGATTATCTGCAGAATTGCAATGGACAAGACTAACTTCATTAGCTTGTTGCACTTCTCTGATGAAGTGAAACTTGATCTTCATGTGCTTTGTCCTGCCATGAAACACTGGATTTTTAGATATTGCTATTGCGGATTGATTATCTACCATAATCTCAGTAGCTTCTTCTTGATCTTCCTTGAGATCTTGCAACATTTTTCTCAACCAAATTGCTTGGTTGACAGCACCAGCAGCTGCTACATATTCTGCTTCTGCAGTGGAATGAGCAACAATATCTTGTTTCCTAGAATTCTAAGAGAAAACAGCAGTACCAAGGGTGAACAAATACCCTGATGTGCTTTTCATATCGTCTTGAGAACCAGCCCAGTCGCTATCAGAAAATCCATGAAGCTTGATCTCTTGTTTCTGCTGAAACCAAACACCAAAATCAACAGTGCCTTTGATATATCTTAGCACCCGTTTTGCTGCTTTAAAATGTAACTCACTAGGAGTATGCATGAATCTAGAAAGTAAGCTAGCAGCAAACATAATATCTGGTCGGGTTGCTGTGAGGTATAAGAGGCAACCTATCAAACTTCTGTATTGAGAAGCATCGGCTTTTTCAAAACCATCTTCTTTGCATAACTTCTCATTCAAAGCCAAAGGTGTACTGACAGGCTTGCAATCAAGCATCTTGAACTTCTTTAGAATATCTAATGCATACTTCCTCTGGCTTATGAAGACTCCTCCTTCAGTTTGACATATTTCCATTCCAAGAAAATATGCCATCTCCCCCAAATCAGTCATCTCAAATACTCTACTCATCTCCATTTTGAATTTCTTCACAAGCTTTGGATTATTTCCTGTGACTAACAAGTCATCCACATACAAAGACACAATCAACAAATTTGACTTTATTGTTTTCACATATAGAGTGACTTCATTTTTGCTCCTTTGAAAACCCAATTGGATTAGATACTCATCTATCCTTGTGTTCAGGCCATATAGAGCCTTTTTCAGGAGGTAAACTTTCTCTTCACAGCCTTTGACAATGAAACCTTGAGGCTGCTCAACATAAATTTCTTCATCAAGAAATCCATTAAGAAAGGCTGATTTTACATCTAATTGGAAGATTTTCCAGCCTTTTTGGGCAGCCAAGGCTAGCAAGAGCTTAATTGTATCATGCCTTGCCACTGGAGCAAAGGTTTCAGTAAAGTCTACTCCAAATTGCTGAGAGTAGCCCTTCACAACCAACCTAGCCTTCAGCTTATTCACAGAACCATCTGCATTCAACTTGGTTCTATAAACCTATTTAACTCTAATGACATTTTTGTGCCTCGGCCTATCAACCAAACACCAAGTCTGATTCTTTCTATCATATTCATCTCCTCCTGTATTGCATCTCTCCATCCAGGAATTTTACTTGCTTCTTCATAAGTTGTGGGCTCTAGAACAGCAATATTACATCTTTGATATATATCAGCAAGGGTTCTAGTGCCTCTAACTGACTCTTCTTCTTCTTCCTCCTCATCTACTTCTTGAGGCTCACCATTATCTTGATTTATTTGCTGAGACAAGACTTGAGAAGGTTGATGATCACCCTTGGAATTTTGCCAATTCTAGGATGCATTTTCATCAAACTTAACATTTCGACTAACAATAACCTTCTCAGTTTTAGGAATATAAACTCTGTACCCTTTAGAAACAGAGCTATATCCCACAAAGATTCCAACTTCAGCCTTATGCTCCAGCTTGTCTCTCTTAACATCAGGTATGTGTGTGTAACAAACACAACCAAATATCCTCAAGTGCTCCACAGATGGTTTGAAGCCATTCCAAGCCTCAAATGGAGTTTTATTGTCTAGAGCTTTTGTAGGCAGCCTATTTTGAAGATAAACAGCAGTGTTCACTGCCTCTGCCCAAAAGCTCTTAGGCATCTGCTTCTCAAACTAGAGACACCTAGCTATCTCTATAACTGTTCTATTTTTTCTTTCACTAACTCCATTTTGTTGAGGAGTATAACTTACTGTGAGCTGATGAGAAATGCCAGCATCTTCACAAAACTTGTTAAAATTTTGTGAAGTGTATTCAGTCCCATTATCTGACCTTAGGACCTTTATAGAGCAGCCACTCTGATTTTCTACCAAAATTTTGAATTTTTGAAATATCTCAAACACCTCAGATTTTTGCTTCAAGAAATAAACCCAACACATTCTTGAAAAATCATCTATAAAGAGAATAAAGTACCTGCAACCTCCCAAAGAAGGTACTTTCATTGGTCCACAAACATTTGCATGGACTAATTGTAGTTTTTCTGAGGCTCTCCAGGCATTGTTGACTGGAAATGGCAATTTTGATTGCTTCCCCTGTTGACAGACCTCACAAACAGCAGAGCATTCTCCAATAGTAGGCATGTTATGCACTAATTCCTTAGCATGAAGTTTTTTCAAGGAAGTATAATTGACATGGCCTAACCTTTTATGCCAAAGAGAGGTAATATCAATTGTGCCTGCATATGAATGAGCATTATTGTTCCTCAAATTTAATGAGAAACTTTTATCCTTCATGCCAACAGAAAATATCTTGTTGTTTGCAGCATCATATATAGTGCAGGCATTATCTTTAAATATCAGCAAATAATTCTTCTCAAGTAATTGGCCCACACTCAATAAATTTTGATCAAGCTTGGGAACATAAAGAACTTTAGGAATAAATTTGGTACCTGATGGAGTCTCAACTGCGACAGTACCTTTGCCTTTGACGTCGTTGTAGTATTCATTCCCAATCTTGACCTTTGAGAGATAAGACTCATCCAAGTATGAAAAAACATCAATCTTGTGAGTCATGTGGTGTGTGCAGCCACTGTCAATGAGCCAATCTCTGCTTCTTGCTGTTGTATAACATGATGCAACAAACATTTGTTCTTCTCGTGCTTCATCTTGCTTGTTGAGCTTGCTGATCTTGCTGCTGCTTCTTAAATTGGCATACTTTATCAACATGGCCTGTCTTTTTGCAATTTTTGCAATGAGCATCAGGGCTGAACCAACAATATTTCTCCGAATGATTAGTTTTCTTACAGAAAGAACAAGCTGGAAATTGTTTTTTTCTGACCAAATTTGGTGTCGCCATTGTACTTCTTCTGCTTTCCCTTCTTCTCCGCAGCTTGCTTTTGATTGTTGGTGCTGAACTGATGCTTGTTTTTATGTTTAACATTCATAGCTCCCTCTGCTTGGATTCCCTGCCTGAGTGCTCTCCTTTGCTCTTGAGCTTGTAAAGAATGAACAAGCTCTTGCAATGTTATTTCAGACAAGTCTTTTGATTCTTCCAATGAGGAGATTTTTGATTCAAACCTCTCTGGAAGACTCACCAACACCTTCTCAACTACCCTCTTGTCTGGAAGATCTTCTCCCAAAAGTCTGATTTGGTTGACAATTTTCATCAACCTATCAGAAAATTCTTTGAGTGACTCAGCCTCCTCCATCCTCAAAAACTCAAATTCACGTCTGAGATTGAGGACCTGCATCTGCCTTGATTTTTGGCTTCCCAAAAACTCCACCTTCAACTTATCCCAAGCTTCTTTGGCGGTTTGACAAGCCATAATTCTTGTAAAAATTTCTTCGGACACCAACGAAAAAATTGCAGACAAAGCTTGATAACCTTTTGCAATTTCTTCGTTGTGTTGCTTGATTTGATTTATAGTGGCTTGTTCTGAGAGTGGGGTTGGATTTACACCAACATCAACAACCTCCTACAAGCCATAAGCTTGAAGATAAGCCTTTATCTTCACAGCCCATGTTTGGAAATTTTCACCTGCGAATACAGGTGGTGTTGGTACTGTGAAATTTCTTGACATCATGAAAGATTGAGAAGATGGATTTTTTTTTTTTAAGTTATAGGAAGGCTGAATTTATGGCTATTGTCTTTTTGGGATTTATGGTCCCTTAAGAACAACCTGGCACCGCTACCAATTGAAGGAAATATTGAAGAGGGTGTATTTAAGTTGGTAAGGATGAGTGTTTAATTTTGTAAGAAACAAGGAAGCTTGTAAGAAACAGGGGAGTTTAAAATTGAAAGAAACAAGGGAGTAGCATACACGTTTTGAAGACAATGGAAAACTACAGCATCCTTTCATTCACTTAGCTTATTTATAGGTACATCAAACACAACTTTTCATATTAATATCTAGATATTTTTATAGATTATTCTAGATAACTATTACTAATATCTAGATATTTATTCAAAGTATCATGATATTTTTGGTTTTGATTTTACACTAGATCATTCTAGATTACAACAAAATATCATGATTTTTTTATAAGATTATTGTAGAAACTTCTAGCAAGTAATCACTCTTTAACAATTTTATCCCCCCTAAAGTGGAGTGCTTCATGTGGATAGTCTTTCATTTTGGCATAACCACCAGAGAAGCCTTGTTATATCGCCATATTATCTTCCTTAGTGAGGCTTGGTGCTCGTTCTGTGGAGAGGAGGTTGAGACTAGAGATTATTTGTTCATCCACTACAGAGTGTCCTGGGTACTGTGGACAAAGTTAAGTCAATGGTAGGGTACCTCCTGGTGCGTTCCGTATTGCATTGAAGATTTTGTTGTGCAGTGATTCGGGCTTGCTGTTCTGCCAAGTTCGAGATCATCTTGGGTAACCATTTTCTATGCTACAATTGGAAACTTATGGTTAAGCAAAACTAAATTATTTTCTATGCTACAATTGGAAACTTATGGTTAAGCAAAACTAAATTGGTATTTGAAAATGTAATAGTGGATGGTGAGAGATTGTTCAACATTGTGATGCTGAGGTCCCTTTCCTGGATGAAAGCAAGCAACCTTCCTTCCCTTACAGTATATCTAACTTGCTTATCAATGCGGATAGTCTCAAGGAGTGGGGTGGTGTGGTTGCAAAATTTCATTTGTTTAACTGCTCTTCTCATTTTCTTAGGATAGGAAGGTATAACCTTTATTTGTGTTTTTTCTTGGACCATGGAGCTTGATCCATTTGTTTCTATATTGCTCTGCCATCTCCTCGATGGCACCATACCTTTGTACAAGTCGGGGCCACAGGAAGGACTGACTGCTTGCTTAACCAGGCCCAATTATGTATGGTTAAGTTCATAGATAATGTAGCATACATAGTTGAAAATTTTAAGTTCAAGTTAATCCTTAATGAAAGTCCATACAACAGGATCTACGCCTGCTAGTTCAAAAATTTTCACCTTGAGGGAACTCATGGCTTGTGCAAGTGCAAATCCACCTCTATTATGACCTCCGAGGCATAGGGTGCTAAACTTGCCTGGGTCTCTCTAATAATATTTTTAGGTAAAATACACAGGAGCTACGAATATAGCCAATTTGCCACTGCGGTCGCCAATGAGTAGACTGCGATCAGTACAAGGCTTAGGCCAACAACTAAGAAATGTCAACGAGCTGCGGACCCGAGTAATAGTCAAGGGCAAAGCAAAACCAAAAAAACAACTAAGAAATGCCCGGGAACCAAGTATGCAATTCATGTTCACACTTGAGGCAAACATAATAGCAAGCGAAACAGAATCACATAAGTAACTCATAAAAACCGAGATATCAAGCTACAGAAGCAAAGAATGGAGACAAGATTCATATCCACTACACAACAGACACGAAAATGAAAAAGGAAAAAAAAAAAAACACTCCTAGCTAAGTGACTACCATGTAACTACGCTGTGGAACTTTCTTAAAGAAAGCCCAAACAAGATCAAAATACAAGGGAAATTGCATTATAGCAAAAAGGGTAACCGGAAGACACGTCACTGCATAAATCGGAAGAGCTGCGATCCTCAACTTATCCTTGAGTACGAAGAAATGCCCAGCACAGAAAGATACTAATATGGCAGCTATAGACACAAACAACGACGACAACCCTAGCAGAAGCTTCCTCGGCAAGTCTCTGCCAAAGTCCTTCTCTTGGTAGCGAGAAGTCAGGATCGACAGGAACATGACCACCGCGGTCACCGAGAAGCAGAGTGCAACCAGAGAGGAGATGGCAAACACATTGAATGCAGGCTGGCCTTCAAGAGTTGGGGCGCCGTTTTCCTCGTTGACCCCGCCGGGGACGGTGGCTGAAGTGGCGAAGGCCACCGTTGCAATGAGCGCTGCCACCACCGAACACGATTCAGAGGTGTTGGTCAGCCATTCACCGCCGCTCTTCACAAGTTCTTGGTGGGTGTTGGTAAATATGTCCCTTGCCGTCTTCCCCTCGTTATTGTGGCGAACGAAGAAATCACGCGGCATGGAGTTTTTCACGTACTGTAATTTTGTACTAGTCAATCATTTAACAATATTAACGAATTGATGCAATCTATATGCATATAAGTTCATGATCGTTAAATCTATACCTACCTTATACCACTTGAATTCCCATTGCATCTGTAAAGCGGCGCCAGGGATACGCCAGGGCTTGTAATCTCCTAGTGTAGCAGCGAGGTGCAGGGCGCTATTTCCATTACTGTCAACTTGATGGAAGATGCTTTCTTTCATGATTGCTCTCTTCAGGGAAATCAAGAACTCGTATACATGTGGTTGCCTGTTTTCCACTGCTAACAGCACCACATTCTTCCCATCAGAGTTCATGTCATGAATTGCTACGGGGAATCGTTGGATGATTTTCTCCACCATTTCTTTGATGCCATTCTTTGCCGCTATTAATATTGGGGTCTCCTTCTTTGCCATTAGGGGTATTGGCTTTGGTTCCTGCATGGCCATCAACACAATATTCTTCTTGTCCAATTTCATATCTTCCACGGAGAAAAAATCCAGGACTTTCTCTACCATTCCTGATGCTCCACTCCTTTTTGGGGTTAGGACTTGTAATTGTACAATTCCCATCTCATCAGAACCTTTCTGCTTCTCCTCTGCCAATTGGCATTGCGGTTCCAAGAATTAAGCCAACAAAATTATATAGTAGTCACTAGTTATAAACATTCAAAAAAAAGTACTGTATATATATAGTTACCATCCTTTCCCATGCTTGGATTCCTTTGCTTAGGATGGTCAATGTTGGTGGGCTGCAGCTGTTCATGTTTCTCTACGTTTTGATCAAAGGCAACATGACCGCCAGCTCGAAATGCATAAGGCTGTGTTACATGATCTGCAGCGGTTATTTCGGGGTTACTCCCTGCAGTGTGGTCATATTCGTACATGCTTGTACGGTTAAGAAGTTCGTTCATGATTTGAACAGACCATATGTGGTTCTTCTTTTTCTGCTCCAACTTCCTTATCTCCATTGAACCTTAATGTATACCCGTCAGAACCAAATCAGGCATCATAGACTTGTCAACATGATTAACATAATTTCATTGCATGTATGTATGTATTTGAATTAGGGCGCAGTACCTCCATGACAAGAAGCGAGACTACAAAAGACTTTTCTTTTATGCGATCTACAAAAGACTTAATTTGTATTGAATAAGGATAAGATCAATCAAAGCAGAAACGTACCCAATCCAAGGATGATCAAAAGAGCCTTGGACACGAGCTTCAGCAGGTCAAAGCAAGAAGTACAATTTGGAGGGACTAATTGATCTCCTTGAGCTATGTTAACGTTAGTTGACTGGTTTCCTGTACTCAAGATTCAGATGGTTTAGATCTGTCAATATAATAACGGCCAGTAGAATACATATACTAGCTAGCTAGCATTATATTTAAGGTAGTTGCATATATTCTTTTTGAAGAACGGGAAATTAGACATTGTTTTGATAGAAACGATAAGATTTTATTAAGAACTGGTATATTACAATGAGACGAGAGTCATCAGGAGGATGACTATCACCAGCAGAATAATACACTTAAGTAGAAAACAACAAGGCGGAGGATGGCCACACAAAAAAAAAAAAAAAAAAAAAAAACTACACAAAGGCTAACTTACAACCAACACCATATAACAAGGGGAAATTAGAGATAACAATTGACAAGATCAGAAGAAGCAAGAATTCTAGGCTTGGTTACAATTACAATTTACGACGGACTCAAAGTCCACCCACGCAAATTGAACATTCTCAAATCATAATTCATAAAACTAAGGTTCTACAAGTGAATGCAAAAGAAGGATGTAGTTGTGAGTCATTAGCCTCTTGATTAGTTAATAAAATAAGGAGGGGCTTAATTAGTGGATTAATGGTCTTTCTATAAACTACTACTTTGCACGTTCACTATACTAATTAACTTCCTAATTTTATTCTTATCAGGGCAGTGGTACAACAGGTATCATGTGAACTAAACTATTTTTTCCCCAAGGGTTTGTACCTGTCTCTGTATCTCCTCTAGGGCGTCCTGTGTCTTCTTGAGTGCGTCCTATACCTCTACTTAGCTTCATTACTGGCAAAAGTATAGAAATGTATGCATTAGTGCATTGAAGTATATGCAAGCATCGTAATTACATCACAGCGATAAAAACAATCATTTGAGCAACACTTGATCTTCTGGTAGAGGTCCAAAACCATTCTCAGTCATATGTAAGCAAATTCCCTTATTTTTCCCTTCGTCACAAAATTATACTTGCCACCATAAATCTAATCAACCTATATAAAGATTTAATCAACTCACAACTAATACTATTTCTAGTATCCAATCAACCGTTGGCATAAATATCCTTTAATTTTTTGTTTAAAGTTAATGTGCTATTAATTTACTGACTGCAAATTTTTGTCCTACCTAGTACTTCAGCCGCCTTGACGAACAACCAAATGATGTTTATGCATGTTTCGTAGTTGTCTGGGTATTTCAGATTGTTCCGGGAGATATCTGCCAGCGAAGTTTGGCGGCCAGTCGGTGGTTTGTTCACCTTCAACTCATCCACGAAAGTACCTTAATTTCAAATTAGAAATTAATCAAACACAGATAATCAAACACCTCTAATTAATTAAGACGGCTTGAACTCACAGCTGTATATGAGCTTGAGGAAGCCTGAAATATGGGAACCACTTCTAAATGCGGTAGGTTTACTCGCCAATAGATGAAGAGGAGATATTCCATGCTCATTAACGTAGTTAACTAGTTCAGGATACATATGAATGATGTGAAACGCTAAATCTGTGAATTAAAAGCACACATCATCACACAACTATCATCAGCTATATAATCATTGATGCCAAAAAAAAAAAACTTAATATTTTTTCTCAGTATATATTTATTTATATAGAGATATATAAGAAGCTAACCGAAATATTCTCCGGCAATGGAAACATGAAGAATAGTATCGCCATCTTTCCCACGGTAATAAGCATCGCCCTTGTCATCTTTACAGAAGTTATAAAGGCAAAGGAAAGCTTCTACTTTACCATGCAAAGCAGACAGGAAGAAAGGAGTCTGATTGTCATTGTTACGTGCAACCAACAAGGTGGAAGGGTCAACCTTGGCTACGCACTCGCATATCTTGGCATTTCCCATGGAAGCCGCTCGATGGAGGGCGGTGTTCCCTTGCTCGTTTGCTATCTGTAGGCAACTGCTTGCCCCGCTTTTGCCACGCGCCGCCACCATAATACTCACAAGCTCTTCCACTATCTTCTGTTGGCCGTCGGTGACGGCTATCTGTATTACTGTGTCGCCGGACTTGGTGATCTGTGATTCGTGTGCTTTAGGGTTGTTCCTGTAGGTTTCCACCACTTTCTGCCATTCACCTTTCATGGCTAAGCCAAACAACTCCCTTCTGATAGCTTCCTCTTCACCACCCGCTAAAATGGTTGTACCCATTTTTTGATTAATTAATTTGGTTTTTGTTCCACGTACTCCCTTTGGTTTTAATTTTCCTGCTACAAAATTACAATCCAGAATTCAATTGACGCCTCGTTTTATATATAGGAGAAGTGGTAGCACAAGCACAACAGTTTAATTAATTAATGTAAAATTACCAATTTTTAAAAGGTATGTCTTATTTTTTATTTATTTTTTTTTGTTGCGAATTATAGCACGAGGTAGCGGATGGTGATTACTGATTAGAATAGCACTGAAAATGGATGGCAATGGATCGAATATCAAACAGGAGATTTAATTATGCCTAGCTCTTTTGGTAGGCCCCATAACAGCCTTTGATATTAAGTCACATGTAACCTGCTTATTCCTTTTACCATAGATCTTGAGGCGTTTTTCTGCTCTAGAATCAGCATAGATAAGCTTTAACTTCAGCAAAATAACTGGTATTAGCTTGTTTTGAAAAGTAAAAAAGAAGAAGATTAGATTTTGCTTTTTTAAAGAGAGAACCAATATGGGATTATGAGTTAGCTTTACGCCTTGAGCTTTAGCTAAAGAATTGATTCACATTGTTTTCCATTTGTTTCTCCTGGAAACTAAGAACCCACGGAAGGCTACTTTCATGTCTGGTTCTTACGGTGGCATGCCTCGGTTAAATAGAAAAATTCAAGGCCAACTCGGGATATATAGGCTATGCAGGTGCAAATAAGTGCTAAAAGCAAAAAAAAAAAAAAGTGTAAATAATTAAGTGCTCCACAGCATTTTACAATTATTATTAGTGAGTGGTTTGTCTTGTGATGTCATGATCCGTTTCCTTCTCACGACCAACAGCAGAATTATCATGAAAGCTGGTCCTCTTTTGCACGCTCTGCTGCATCGGTGAAATGCGTTTAGTGCAGAAGACTTGCAATTTATCTCCTTTTTTTTTTTTTTCTTTTGGCTGCCAGTAATCTTTATTCTCATAAGAAAAGAAAAAGACAAAAACATAATATTCCAAACTTGAAGAGAAAGTTTTACTTTATTCATGGATTGAGTTTATTAACATTATTTATAGGGGTAGCTTGAATAAGTATAGCCATTAGCCACCAAGAAAAGGTTGTGGCCAAAACCCAATTAAAAGACCAACAACCAAAGACACTCTGAAAAAAGACCAACAATCCAAAGACTCAAAGAAATGCGGGCCGACAAGAAGGCCCTTAAACTTGAGCAATGTTGGATGAATCTTTGAACTGGACTGGATCGAGCTTGGCTGGAGCCAGAGATGGCTTGTGCAAGATGGCCAGGTAGTCGTGGCTTTCACCTTTGAAATAAGTCTCTAAAAACGCCACAAGGATGCCACCCGCACTACTCCTCAATGGGTTTCTGCTGACCCAAGGCCAGCACCCTTTGCAGCCCGCTCGCGCTAAATCCCCAACGAGGTTTAGCTGATCATTCAGAAAATCCATGTGACCATAGTCCGTAGCGACAAAATGGGAACAGGGAGGTTTACATTCATAGAAAAATTCCTTATGGTTCACCCCATCAGGAGCACAAGCCGGGGTCATGGATTGGGAAAGACCGACTGGTCGCCTAATCCGGACCCAATTACAGTGACAGGTATGGTTAAGTTCATAGATGATGCAACATAGTCGAGAATTTTAGGTTCAAGTTGATCCTTAATGGAGGTCCCCGCAACAGGATCTACCCCTGCCAGTGCAGAAATTTTCACCTTCAGAGGAGTCTTGGCATGTCCAAGTGCAAGTGCAAATGCTGCATATCCACCTCTACTGTGACCTGCCACGGCAAACTTGTGTAGGTCTCCAATAATATTTTGTGGTAGCACACACTGGAGCTGCGAATATATCCAATTTGCCACTTCCGCCGCGAATTCTATCTCCTCATAGCCGCTCGGTGGCCACATTTCGTATAGCTACAATGATCAATATTAGAGGGAATATTTGAATGATACGTACATTTATAATATATATAATTGAAGAGTGCATAAAAAAAAGTTGGACAGAAGTAAAATTAACCTGTGGAGCTACAATTATGTAGCCATGGGAGGATATTCGCTTGAGGAGGTCAGTATACATTGTGTTGTGTAGAAAGGTGCCATGATGAAACATGATCACAGGGTATGTGCCACCTTCTTCTGGCCGAATAATTAATAAGGGCTTAGGCGGTGAGCAAACTTCCGTTGTTCCTACTTGGTATGAAGTTGTATTAAAATATCCTGTTTCAAAAACACCAAGTGTTGTCGAAACAAAATTTGCATCATCAGGAAGCAGTACTGTGTTTAGCAAACCTGCAGGTTTGCCCTCTAGTACTGCTGCCCATAACAATATTGTTAGCAGTAGCGTTGCATATATTGGTAGTGCCATTATTTTCTCCCCTCTGTATTGTATATTTCTTTGTGTGATAATTGTTAGCCAACAGCAGGTGCTTAAATAGAGTCGCTTATTGTCATTATTGTCGCTTGCTGTTAACTTGAATTTCAGGTTTTACGTAAACTGTGAGGAGGGAGGGCACAAAGCTTGACCCCAAGCATGCATGGATTAGAGTTTTAGTCAAAATTGGGATACAAGAACAGGCTGAAAACCGTTTATGTCATTTGTGCTTAATTAAGAGTTCAGAGTCGTTTGGCTGGTCATGATTAAGAAAAAGTATCACTTTCAAAATGTTCCTATGGTATTTTTCTGACCACACGATTTCTGTTCAGTACTTCCTAGCTAGCTCCTTCTCTGATTAGGAGAAAATTCGCATTGCCTATTTGACGGATAAAGGATTCTGGGAGTCCTATTATTTTTAGTCATTTTTTAATCGAGCCCTATAATTCTTTTTTTGATTAATCAAGTCCTATTATTTTGGACCGTTTATCAAATAAGTCTTATTGTTAAATTTTGATGAGTTAGCCATTATCCTATGATATGGCACAGTGTTGATGTGTCTAAATGTCCACGTCATTAGGACTCGATTGATCAAATAAAAAAATTATAAGACTCAATTAAATTTTTTTTATAAATCATAGGACTTCTAAAGATACTAAGTCTTAAAATTTCAAGATTTTTAATTATAAATTTTAAACACAAATCTTGAATCTTAAAGTAATAGATTTTAAATTTTAAAAGCTTAAACTCTAAAATAATACTAAATTCTTAAACACTAACATTCTAAATCTTAAATTCTATATTTAAAATGTTTAAATCTTGAATTTTCAAAGATTTTATATCCATTTTAAAAGTATAACTCCTAAAACTTAAAATCTCTAAATTATAAAATCTTAAATCTTAAAGCCCTAAACCTCAAAACCATAAATCCTAAAATTTTAATTCTTAAATTATATATTGTAATGACCTAGATTCCTAACTTTAAAATTTAAATATTAAACCCTAAAATCAAATCTTAAAATATAATTTCAGATGGTCCATGCCAAATAAATTAATTATTATTTAAAATAAGAAATTGAGATTTTAGATTATTCACGATTAGTATGTAACCCTATTTCTAATGTTAAGGTAGGATTTAAGATTTTATGATTTAGAATTTTAAGATTAAGATATAGGATTTTGAAGTTTAGTGCTTTAGACTTTAGGATTTATAATTTTAATATCATAAAATTTTAAGTTTTAAGGTTAGCACTTTAAGATTAAAAATTTTATGAATTTAAGCTTTAAAGTTTTAATATTTAGGAGTTTAAGATTTTTTGACTTTAAAATCTTCCAAAGTTTTATAATTTATAAATAATGTCTAATTAAGTCTTATAATTTTAAAATTTTATCATTCAAGTCCAATAATTTGTTGATTTGGTCAATCAAGTCCTAACGACGTGGATTTTAGACATGTCACCATGTGATGTGTATATGCCACATCTTAAAATAACGGCCAACGAAACAAAATTTGATGGAAAATGGTGCTTAGGACTTCTTTGATAAACAACTCAAAATTATAGGACTTGATTAATCAAAAAAAAAGTTATAGGACTCGATTGAAAAATACCTAAGAATAATAGGACTATCGGAACCCTTTATCTCCTATTTGACTATTACTTGCCACGTGTTTCTCACGTCCTTTTATTATTCCAAGTGCATATTGTTCACAGAATAATGAGGTTTAAGAAGAAACCATGTTCACGAGAATCATGGGGGCGGCTCACCTCAAAGCCTCCATTTTCCTCCATTGTATGACTGGGATTAAGATACATCTTATTTAGATCTATTTTTTTCATCCGTAATTGTTTCCTTGTTTTACCCACTCCCTCCCCTCAAATATATAATTGTTGGCAGTGGTTTTGCAGATGCTTTTTGTTTTTTTACTTTCCTGCATTTGTATTACTTTGGTCATCTTTCCTACAACCGCTTCTTGTATTTGGCGTGTAAACTGACGAGGCTCGAGCCTCGAGGAGGTGTGAAGGCGTGAAGCACATTGTGCAGAAGAAAACAATTTCAGCATTAATTACTGCCTTTGTCGTATCAGTTGACACGAAGAAATTGATTCCTAACAGTGGCGGCAATTCTGTACGAGTAGACAGGAGCTAGCAACCTCGTGGAAAATCAAACCAAGAGATTCGTGTATATATACTGACCTACCTATATTAGCTCATCTGTAAAAATCGTTAAGTCTCACAATTTTTTTTAGTTTTTCACTGTATCTCAGGTCAGTCCACCTTCAAGGTTAAATTTGAGATATAAAGGTGGCGGGAATGAAAATGGGAGGAATGAAAATCAGGAGAAAGAATAGAGAAGGGAATGAATTTTATTTTCTTTTCACTTGTTTGGAAAAAAAAAGTGAGAGGAATGATTTGTGAAAAGAATGTTATTTTTTAATGTTTAAATAAAAGATAAAGTTACAAAATTACAAAATATACCCATTATTATTAATAAAAAAATATAACATCATAAGGATAAAATTGTCATTTTGTATACTTTCTCTCCAAATTCTCCCAAAAAGGAGAGACTAAAAACGGAGGATTAGAAGAGAATATGTGCTTTCTCCTCCCCCATTCTTTCCTCCCTATTTTTTCCTCCTCTCAAACTAAGCCTTAAGGACATCAAAGGCACCAAATTAAATCCAGCTCGATTCGGGTGGCGCACCTAGGTAATGGTGGGTGAGTCTCCCAAATAAGGTTTTCTGCGTACACGAAAACTCAAACCCGAGGCCTCACTTAAGCGAAACAAGTCGCTTACCACTTGAACCAACCTTAATTGGTGTTAAGCCTCACAATTAATATACAAAAAAAACCACTCTATTCTTCTTTGTTTAAAAAAAAATAATAATATTCTTTTGATCCTAAAAAAAAAATTATGTTTTATGATTCAATTGCGATGTATTTAGCTATTGAGCCTCAAAGTTTATGTTTTTATGTGATCGCAGCATAAAAAAGAAAGTCTGAAAACAACCAACCACTTTCAAATGTTTTTTTTTAAAAAAAAAAAGAAAATTCTTAGCATTTGCACTTGCAATTGGGACATACCAAGACTCCATTGGAGGTGAAAATTCCTGCAATAGCAGGGGTAGATCCTGTTGCAGGGACATCTATTAAGGATCAACTTGAGCCTAAAATTCTCAACTGTAACACCCCGAATTTTCATAATTTGATTTTCGGAATTTTCAGAATTTTTATTCCAATTTTATCCTTGAGGAATTTCCGGATTTTTGATTATGGAAATAAATTATTTTCCTTGGGAATAATGTTTTTAGGTTGGCAATATAAGGGGTTTGAGTTTCGTCGGAAACGGGAACTTGTTTCAGGGTGAAAAGGGGTTTTAACGTAGTTGTAATTAAAACTACGTCGTTTTGCTTAATGGAAAGAAAAAAAAAAGAAAACGTTGACTAGGGCGGGTTGACCGCGCCTCAGTCCAAAACGACGGCGTTTTGGGACTGGGCCAGCTCACACCCTAAAAACCCTAACCCCTTCCCTCTCTTTCTTTTCTTTTCTCTTCACTCTTCCTTCTTCTTTCTTTTTTTTTCCCCGACGGCGCCCCATCTCTTCTCTCTCTCTCCCTCTTCTCTTCTCCTGCAACTCCTCTTCCTCAAATCGTGCGAGGCCACGACCCCCACTCCTTGTTCTTTCTTTCCCTCTTTGCTTTCCTCTGTTCGTCTCTCCCGAATTCACCTCTTCTCTCTCGACTAACACACACAGCTCCGCCACACCCATAAGCCGGGGAATTCGCGCCGCGTTGGGGTCGTGACACCCATTCCAGCCGAGGGTTGACGGCAGAGGACGAGGCCACGACAAGTCGCCGCTCCACTGGTAAGCGTCGCCGTCTCTGTTCTCTTTGTTTTCTTTTCGTTTTTCCTTCGTGGTGGTTCTGACTGGGTGTGTAACGCCCCGAATTTTCATAATTTGGTTTTTCGGAATTTTCGAAATTTTTATTCCAATTTTACCCTTGGGGTATTTTCGAGTTTTAGTCGAGGAAATAAATTATGATGCCTTGGAAATACCAATTTTAAGTTGGTATTGTTCATGGTTCGGGTCCCGTGGAAAACGGATTTGAAAGCGGGGTGAAACGCGGAGTTTAATATGGGGTCTATCGAAACTACGTCGTTTTGGAGTTTTGAAAAAAAAAAAAAGGAAAGAAAGCTGCTGGTCAACGGGACGGGTTGACCGCACCAAGCTAAACGAAACTACGTTGTTTTGAGGCTTGGTGGGTCAAAACCCTAGCCGGCCTCCCCCTTTTCTCTTCTTCTTCTCTTCTCTTTTTTCTTCCTCCTTTTCTTCTTTGGCCGCCGCACCCTACCCTTCTTCCTTCTCTTCTCTTCTCTTCTCCTCCTTCGTTCTCTCTCTCTTCTTCTTCCCTCTTTTTTTCTCTCCCTCTCTCCCTCACGTCCGCGCCCACACATCGACCTCTTGCCCGGAACGCCGTCGATTTCTTTCTCCCTTCTCCATGAGCCGCCGTCGCCGTTCTCAGGTCTTCGTCGCCGTCGAGAGTTGCAGAGGAACCGGGAGCCTAACTCGCGTCGCCGCGGCCGCGAACACGGGTAAGTCCTCCTGCTTCTCTTCTCTTTTCGTTTTCTCGTTTTTCTTTTGAGTTCCTCGCGTGACGGTTTTCTTTGTGGGCTGTTTGTTGTTGGCTTTGGGGTGGTCGGACGACGGTGGGTTCGTGGTGTTGGGGTGTTTGTGTTGTGCTGCGATTGTGTTGGATTCGGGTTGATTTGCTTGTGTTGGGGTGGTGCGTTTGGTGGCCGGTGTGCTGCGTGTCGGGTTTCTGCTCGCCGGTGCTGGTGGTCGGTTCCGGCAGGTTGCTTCTGTGACGGGCAGTGAAGGTGCTCGTGTGTGAGTGTGTTCTGCCGGCAAGGGAGTGGAGATTTGGTTCCGGCAGTGGGTTTTTCGGGTAAGGTTCAATTCTGTGCCGTTTTCATTTTAATTCGTATTAGTGGATCTATGGTAGTTTTGAATTGAATCCGAATTGGTTGTGGTTGTTAATGGTTGTGGCAGTTTTTGGGTGTTTTCCGGTGAGTTCACCGGAATCCGGCGAAGGCTCGGGAATTTTCCGGCGAGGCTCGGGAATTTTCCGACGAAGGTTCGGGTTTTGACTCCGACATTGTACTTGATGTATAATTTGAGTTATTCATGGCATGTACTTATAAATCGGAATTGGGTTATGTAATTAATTGAGTTTAGTGGAAACCGAGAGTGAGAATAGTATGAGGCCAGTAACTTACCGACACGGGTAGAACCTTAGGCCGGGAATCTTTGGACATCGAATTTACTTTGGACTTAAGTAACGGGCTTTGAGCCCAATCCTATGCTTGACTTAATAAGGACTTAAGGAAGTGGGCTTTAGGCCCGGGAAATTGTAATTGGGCTTAGATTGGATTTTAGGCCGGGAATTCATAAACGACATAATGAGTGGGCCATAGGCTCGGGAATTACTTTTGGACTTAGTTGGGCTTAAGCCCGGTAAACCTTAGGTCCCGTTACTCGGAGTTTTGGTGAGAGGACTTTAAGTCGGGCTTAGACCCGGGGATTACATAGTTGGCTAACTTGGGACGGGTTTAACTCAGTTGAGCATTATAGTCACATGCATGCACGTCTTAATTGTTTATGTTTGTAATTTGTTGTGTGTGCCGGTATTCAGGCACGGGTAATACCTCAGGAGCTGGAGGATCTGTTTTGGGAAAAGCTCCACAGGACAATCGTCGTTGAGGTGACTTTATATGTCTTTTTATGTTTGTATGCATGAGCTCGTCGGATTGGTTTGTTTGAGTTGCTTGCTTGTTTGCTAACATGCTGTGATCCGTATTGTGTGCCTAAGTGTACTGTTTTGCTTAAGAGCTGGATATTCGGATTGTTATGGTTTATAACATGTGACGTGATTTTGGGTGCTTTGTGTGATGTGTTGTGGGTCGGAGACCCGGTTATCTGATTGAGATATTTTTATCACACTACCCTGTTAGATCACAACTAATGGCACACATAAACTCATAATCTGTGTATAAAGATAATGGACAGTAGAAGTTAGGCTACTGTGTGCTGATGACCGGTTGTTTCGAGCGGGAAGTGATACCCCTCGGGTTTGCATGCGGGTTAGCATGTGGTATGCGGATTTGCATATGGGTCTGTGATGACCGGTTTCTACCTCCCTCCTTCTACCTCCCCCTTTCTACCTCCCTCTTTCTCTCTGTCTCTCTCTCTCTCTCTCTCTATGGATTTGTTTGGGCTTCGTGCCTGGTTATTATTTGGGCTTATGCCTGGTTGTCTCATGAGACGGGACCGAGCTCGACGCACACAGTAGGGGGCCCTGAATAATAAATCATAATAAGAAAACCTAATACACAACAGATGGAGAATAATGAACTGTTTGTTTGATTGTGTTAGCATGATAGTACTGGTTGCTGTTTGTTGCTTACTTGTCCTGTTGCTCTTCTTTCCTTTCGGACTTGATCTGCACACTCTCATAGTTAGATATATATTGCTCACTGAGTAGGCGACTCACATAATCGCCAACGTTGTTTTTCAGACTTTAGATAGCGTGCAGTCACTTTCTTCTTTTCCTGGAGTACGGACGTGGACATCCCAGCAGGTAGCCGTGCTTGTTCTCTCGGTTGGATCCATAGTGTCGGCATGCATACTGTTTTGTTTCTCATATTTTTATTCCATTTATTTCTTCCGCTGCTTTGGATCTTTATTGAGATGTCTATCGATTTTGGTTTACATTATCGGCGGGTTGCCGGGTTTATGTATTGATGATGTTTCGGCAGGATGCCGGGTTGTTTGTGGCTTGTTGAGCCGGATTATTTTGTTCTTTAAGACATCTCGTTTTTATTAAGAATATTGGATATTTTTTATATTGGATTTCGTGTCCTGGGGCTCAAGGGTGTTTTGGTGATTTCCTTGAGTTTTAGTATTTTATTGTTAAATTGGGACACGGGTGTTTCAGCTTGGTAGCGGAGCCAGGTCACACAATACGGATCACAGCATGTTAGCAAACAAGCAAGCAACTCAAACAAACCAATCCAACGAGCTCATGCATACAAACATAAAAAGACATATAAAGTCACCTCAACGACGATTGTCCTGTGGAGCTTTTCCCAAAACAGATCCTCCAGCTCCCGAGGTATTACCCGTGCCTGAATACCGGCACACACAACAAATTACAAACATAAATAATTAAGACATGCATGCATGTGACTATAATGCTCAACTGAGTTAAACCCGTCCCAAGTTAGCCAACTATATAATCCCCGGGTCTAAGCCCGACTTAAAGTCCTCTCACCAAAACTCCGAGTAACGGGACCTAAGGTTTACCGGGCTTAAGCCCAACTAAGTCCAAAAGTAATTCCCGAGCCTATGGCCCACTCATTATGTCGTTTATGAATTCCCGGCCTAAAATCCAATCTAAGCCCAATTACAATTTTCCGGGCCTAAAGCCCACTTCCTTAAGTCCTTATTAAGTCAAGCATAGGATTGGGCTCAAAGCCCGTTACTTAAGTCCAAAGTAAATTCGATGTCCAAAGATTCTCGGCCTAAGGTTCTACCCGTGTCGGTAAGTTACTGGCTTCATACTATTCTCACTCTCGGTTTCCACTAAACACAATTAATTACATAACCCAATTCCGATTTATAAGTACATGCCATGAATAACTCAAATTATACATCAAGTACAATGTCGGAGTCAAAACCCGAACCTTCGCCGGAAAATTCCCGAGCCTCGCCGGAAAATTCCCGAGCCTTCGCCGGATTCCGGTGAACTCGCCGGAAAACACCCAAAAACTGCCACAACCATTAACAACCACAACCAATTCGGATTCAATTCAAAACTACCATAGATCCACTAATACGAATTAAAATGAAAACGGCACAGAATTGAACCTTACCCGAAAAACCCACTGCCGGAACCAAATCTCCACTCCCCTGCCGGCAGAA
>JAKUCV010005255.1:2191-31652 GCA_028386065.3 Turnera subulata
TGGACCGACCCACATAAGAACCCTACATGGAACGTTATATGATTGTCATTAGTGGTTCTTATATGTATTGTCCTTAGACCTGAGATCATCAAGGTTCCCAACATATGAGTCGTATACTTTGATATTATTCCTAGTCACTCGTAACTGAGTAGACGTAAGGGTAATCATTGGGTATATGACGTAATGTGTAGTGGGTTTTGATCGATCAAGATGGGATTCGTCTAACCCATATAATGGGTATATTATCAGATGGGCCTTTTGATAAAGTTGAACTGCTAAATGCGTGGCCACGCTCGGATTATGTGATATGGTGATATCATGAGTATCCGGTTTTACACAGTTAACTCAGGGATCAAGAAACTAAGATTAAACATATACGAGATTGGCGTTTTCCATGTCTCGTGTTTAATCTTGATAATAGGACGAAAGGACGATGACATGTTTCCGAGGCATAATGAATTAGTACTGATCTTGTCGTTTGGGTAGCAATGATGTGTTGCTAGACACCGCTCATTGTTTATAATTGTAAAATGAGATTTTACAATTATTGCCAAACGTTACAAGTGCCTATAGGGTCACACACTTAGAACTGTTGATTCGAGCTGATGGTTGAACCATGGTTGGACCGTGGCTCGACCAGGTGGGTGGACCATGGTTGAATCTTGGTTGAACCGGATCGTTTTGGGCTGATTGGGTTCACTAATTATCAGAATTATTGAACCAAAATTAATTCCATATGATGTGTAATCCCATTAATGCTTAGTGGAGCATTAAGACATAGTGGAGACATAATTAGGCTTAAAGTATAATCATGATGGTTAATGCATGATGATGTTGGCCATTGTCTCATTAGTCTATGCATTAATTGTGTGTATAAATAGGGCTTGATAATCAGATTATCAACACACACAACATTCACACACAATTTAGATTACACACTTCATTCTTTGAGAAAGAAAGAAGCACATATAAACACTAGTTTCTAGCTCTCGAAAATTCTGCAGCTAGCACTGCGGTTCGGGAGTGCTCGGGTTAGTGATCGTGAGACGATTGCTAGCAGTCATCAACGGTTCCTGTGGATACCGTAGAGGAGCCAGATTTCTTGTCGGGTTCTTGCTGATTCTACACTACAGTTGGGTGAAAGACCTCAACCAAGCAAGGTACGAAAAATTGTTATTCGGTTTAGTTAGCTTCACTTGGATCCTCCATGAGTACCAGGTCTTTCCGCTGCGTTTTGATTGTCAAGTTTGCATGCCCGGTTACTAACATCCTCAACCCGCATATAAGCGATAACTACAACAACAACTCATGATCAAAACTATTAAATCACAAACACCATCAATACCTCAAATCTCAACCAAGTTAAGAACTTCAAGTATCATTGAAAGGCATCTTCCCAAAAATACCATTAGATCAACCTCAAATCAATACAAGAAGTTATCATCCCAAACTCCGAACAAGATTAAATCCATGTAATCATTTCACAAGTAAATTCAAATCCTGGAGCTCAACAAATCAGACCACAAATAACATGATCACCAAGATTACAAGAATCATATCTATAGGCATCATATCAGATCATCTCTTGAGAGATGTAACATCCAAAAGCAAACAGATGGTTCTTACTTGTATTGGCCAGTTCCATTTCTGGAACTATCAAACATATTACCTTAGGAAAGCACCTTCCGGCAACAACACATTGAGAAGCCACAACAGTGTACTCACACAGACAAGAAACATAAGAGTCTACACCGACTCTAACAAAGCAGTGGATATTCCACCAAACAAACTTGCAACAACCCAAGTTGTAAAGGTAAGTATGTCATTTCAACGATAATACCGGGTCACTCCGACCCTCAGCAGGTGCTGTCCTCCACCGGATCCATACTACGACTCACTATATGAATGCAAATCACCATACAACATACGACTCAAAAAGGAGCAGACTCATGTGCATAAGAGCACAAAACATATACACACATCCCAAAGGATCTACAGCCTGCTCCGCTACCAACTGAAACACCCGTATCCCAAATTGTTCAATTTAATTAATTAAAACATGTGAAAAGACCAATTTGCCCTTTCTAGCTGGGATACGATACAAACAACATAATCAATATACAATTACACAATAAATTAAATAACAACGAATATGCAGCGGAAGACAAAACATATAAAACGTGTATGCAGTGAACTCTATGGATCCGACCCAAGGAGGAAAGCACCGCCACCTGCTGATATGCACTCCTGATCATCGATCAGTTAACCTGTGTAAAGACTGTGAGGGGGTGAGACCAACCACTATCTCACCGCAAACAAATAAACCATAGTTTACAACTACAAATCAACCACAAATACACCGGCATCAAGCAATAGCAACCATAGTGCACAAACAAGTCACGATGTACAACACAAGTATCATCAGACTTCAAACCAACACTTATCGGTAATCATCTCATTATCGTTGTACTTATTGTTATTAGGATTTAATATTTTATTAGGGCCCTCTACTGTGTGCGTCGAGCTCAGTTCCGTCTGTACAGACAACCAGGACACAACCCCAAATACAATCAGGGTATAAACCCAAGTCAATCAGGGTATAAACCCAAATCAGGACATAAGTTCAAGTAAAATCAGGGCATCAACCCAAGTCAGGGCATAAGCCCAAACATAGCCAACCGGTCAACAGCCCCACAGTAGACTTCTTTTAGTACGTTATTCTCAGTTATGCTTTAAGAGTTATGTGTGCGCCATACGTTATGATTGTCCAGGGTTGTGTGGATTTAATATACTATTTTCAAGTCCGGGCCTCCGACCGCAATTCACCACACAACCACAAAATCATATAACTTGTAGTGCATGATTTGATTTGTTATGAAATATAACAAGTTATATGATTTTGTGGTTATAATATGCCAATGTCTTAGAAGAATTGAGTGTTTAACCTTGTACAATTTATGTTCCTAAGTCTTCTTGCTTGTCACTTCAATTCTTGTGCTCTTTTTCACTTTAATCCTTTGCTATTTGATTGATTTCTTTTTGCTTCAAGATTGTCATCATTTTGAGTCATGGTTGGTTTGTCACTATCAAAACCTGTATGAGACAAGGAGGCGTTAGTTCTAAAAATTTTCCCCTTTTTGATAATGACAAACAATTAAAAGTATATGCCAAGTTTTATGGATTCAAAGGTGAGGTTAATTTCCTCTATGTTTAAGCCATGATTCCCCCTAACCTGGTACATATACTTCTCTTTAATACTTCTCTTTAATTCTTCTTGCATATACTTTTATCTATCTTCCCTCTTTTGGCATTAGCAAAAAGAAATTGAATAGACAGTGGCAAACTATTTATTCAAATTGAAGAGACATAAAAGAAAACATAAGATAAGAGTTTAGAAAGTTGGGCTTTGGTTCCCATCATCAGCATCATCGGATTGGTGTCCAACAATGTCCTCTTCTTCTTCTTCTTCATCATTAGCAGCTTCTTCTTCATCGCCCTCCACATCCATTGGTTCACCTTCCACATTCTCATCAAAATTTTCATCATCATCATCACCCTCATCTTCAAAATTGTAGCCATGAAGTGTGGTGTGATATGGTGGAGGCACATAGTTGACACGGGCAAAGTAAGACCTAAGGGAGTGACGTTGTCTTTGCACTTCCGTGTCAATCCTCTCGATTGTTTGGCCCATACCGGTGATGCTCAATTGAAGGTTGTGGATGGAAGCCGCGATGGAATCAAGTGTGGCTCCAGAGGTTCGGCGGCGAGAAGTGGTTGCTCCAGAACTTTCAGCTTGAGCAGTCCTTGGTGCTTGCTCGGATTTTTTGGTTCTGAATGTGGCGTCACTTATCGGCCAAATTTTGGAGTGAGGAACCTGTGAGCCTTTCTGGGCGTCAACACCTACATTCAACAAAATATCCAACACCAAGAAAGGATAGGGTAGTGGATGATCGGTGTATGCAGGTGGATAGTCCGTCATGTGCATAAGCACAAATCGTTCCCAATTGATTGGTGCATGGTGAATGATGGCATGAAGCACCTTCATATCTTCAACTGACTTGACGGTGTGATTTATGGCTCTTGGCTTGATCACCCGGGTGAGGAGGTAGAACATAACACGATACGCCGGATTGATGGAATGGATTATTGGCCTCCCGGAACTGTGGCGGACAACATCCGTGAAGCCAAGCTCATTCGGAAGAGGGGCTTCATGGGCTGTGAGCCAATGGTTACCCCTATAGGATGCAATATCCTCGCCTTGAAATGGCAATCCAGCAAGTGACCCAAATTCCTCCAGAGTCATTGTGATGGATACACCATTCACATGAGCAGTCAAGACATCACCATCTCGACAGAGAGTTGAGTAGAAGGCTCAGATGAAGTCTGCACTGTATTGGAAGCCCCTGTTGGTCACAAACTCCCACAAGCCGGATGCTCGAAGCTGCCCTTCAATCCGTGTGTAGTTCTTCTCTTCCGGGTAATCCACCGGAAGATACCGAGGAGTTGCGACTGAGCGTTTGGAGAAGAGAGACTGGAATTGATTGAGCTGGGTTCTTGTAGAGAACCAAACATAGGTGCCTTCCACAGCGAATTGAGGAGCTGAGCTTGAAGAGCCTCCTCTTTTCTTGGATTGTTTCTCTTTCACGGGAGATTGACCCTTGGAAGACTTCTTGCCTCCTGCCATGCTTGAAGAAATAAGTAGAAGAACGAATTTGAGAGTAAGAGTAGTATGAGTGAACAGTAGAGAGTGTGTAAATAAGAGAAGGAGGCATTCATTTATATAGGGGACCCAAAATAGAGCTGTTGGAGTGTTGAGATCAGCCTCCAACGACTTTTTTTTTTTTTGAAAATTAACGGCTAAACATCGATATTTGGTCAGGCAACATCGATGTTGTGCTCTCCAACGGCTATAATTTTTCAAAAATAACGGCTAAATGTTTGGTCAGGCAACATCATTGTTTTCTGCCTTCTGGAATAAAATTCCAACGGTGAAACATCGATGTTGTCATTGCGAACATTGATGTTTAAAAGTACTAGAAAGTGACATACTTACTGAACATCGATGTTTTGTGCATTTTGGCAAAGGCTTGAGTGTGCACTTGATGGAACATCGATGTTTGGCCTTCAACATCGATGTTTTTAGCTACTGGTTGAATTTGATATGTAGTGAAATCCAAAGAACATCGATGTTTTGTTCTCAACATCAATGTTTTGCAGCCTCTGGTCCAATTTTGGTGCAGGCTGAACATCGATGTTTTGCTTTACAACATCGATGTTTGGTGTCTCGGCAGTCTTGTTCCCCCTATCTTTTGGCCTAAGTGAGGGGTACCTACAACACAACATAGAAGACACTCCGACGCTCAAGTCAGCAAAGAATTAATGCAATAAAACGATACAAAAATGCACAAATTAGATCAATGTGGAGTCAAGTATTCCTAGTTCATTTCGAATTCGGAAAAAATGACTCTTTCTCTAAGGGTTTCGTGAAAATATCGGCTAGTTGAAATTTTGTGTCAAAAAATTCAATAGCTACATCTCCCTTGAGAACTTGATCCCTAATGAAGTGATGTCTAATATCAATATGTTTAGTCCTTGAGTGTAGAATTGGATTCCTAGTTAGACTTATGGCACTAGTATTGTCACACCTAAGAGGAATGTGATTCACATTAAGACCATAATCCTCTAGTTGTTGCTTCATCTAATTGATTTAAGCACAACAACTACCAGCGGCAATGTATTCCGCCTCAGTGGTAGACATGGCTACACTGACTTGTTTCTTACTAAATCAAGAGACTAAGGAGCTGGCAAACAAGTGACAAGTCCCACTAGTACTCTTACGATCTAGTTTGCATCCTGCAAAGTCCGAATCGGAGTAACCTATGAGTTGAAGTGTAGACCCTCTAGGATACCAAATTCCAACATTAATTGTGCCTACAAGGTATTTCATAATTCTTTTTATTGCCTTAAGATGAGACTATTTAGGGCATGATTGATACCTAACACATAAACAAACACTAAACATAATGTCTGGCCTACTTGCGGTTAAGTAAAGAAGGGATCCGATCATACCTCGATAACTTTTTACATCTACTTCCTTACCTTTCTCATCCTTGTCTAGAAGTTCAGAAGTGCTCATTGGTGTGGCCGTTTCCTTTGATCCGTCCATTTCAAAGCGCTTGAGCAATTCCTGCAATACTTTGATTGTGAGATGAATGTGTCTTCCTTCATTTGTTTGACTTGTAGGCCCAAAAAGAAGGTCAATTCTCCCATCATGGACATCTCAAATTCACTGGTCATCATAGCAGAGAATTCCTTGCACAAGGAAATGTAAGTAGCACCGAAAATAATGTCATCTACATAAATTTTTATTAATAGAATGTCATTGTTTTTACTTTTATTGTAGAGTGTAGTATCAACCTTCCCCTCTTTTGAACCCATTGTCCAAAAGAAATTTGCTCAAGCGTTAATGCCCAGCTCGAGGAGCTTGCTTAAGACCGTAGAGCGCTTTCTTAAGTTTGAAGACATGATTAGGAAATGCATGATCTTCAAAGCCTGGGGGTTGATGAACATACACTTCTTCTTGAATGAAGCCATTTAGAAATGCACTTTTAACATCCATTTGATATAATTTAAAATTCATTGATGATGCAAATGCAAGCAATAAGCGAATAGCTTCTAGTCGTGCAATAGGTGCATATGTTTCTTAAAAATCAATTCCTTCTTCTTGATTGTAACCTTTAGCTACTAACCTAGCTTTGTTTCTAGTTATTATGCCATTTTCATCTAGTTTATTTCTAAACACCCATTTCGTGCCAATTATCGAATAATCAACGGGCCTTGGAACCAATTCCCAAACATCATTTCGTTTAAATTGGTTTAGCTCTTCTTGCATAGCCAAGGTCTAATGCTCATCGTTAATTGCTTCGGAAATGGTTGTTGGCTCAATTTGTGAAACAAATGCCATATGACCTACAGTGTCTCTAAGGGAACTTCGAGTACTTACCCCGCAGTTGATATCACCAATTACCGTGTCAAGAGGATGGTCTTTGGACTCTCGCCATTCTCTAGGCAATTCTTGATTGACATCAACCGTTGTGTCTTGTGTGTTCTTCTCCAGGTTTGCAACTTCTTGTTGAGAACTTGATTTTGCAGGGGTGTTTCGCTCTTTTGGTAAGTTGTTTTCCTCTTCTTCTTCCTTGTCGTCCAATGTCATCCTCTCAAGTATACCTACGAGATCATCATAAAAGTCCTTTCTCGCCAAGCGAGCATCATTTTCTGCAAACACAACATGAGGGGACTCCTCAACACATAAAGCACGTTTATTGAAGACTCTATACGCTTTTCTACGCAATGAATAACTGAGAAAGATGCCTTCATCAGATTTTGCATCGAATTTGCCCAAATTGTCTTTCCTATTATTATGAACAAAACATTAGCACTCAAAGACTTGAAAATGGGAAATGTTAGGCTTTCTTCCCTTGTATAATTCATAAGGCATCTTTGTGAGTATTGGCCTAATGATTGCTCGGTTTAACATATAACAAGCCGTACTCACTGCATCAGCCCAGAAACACTTAGGAATTTTTGCCTCATTAAGCATTGTTCTTGTCATTTCCTCAAGACACTGATTCTTGCATTCTACAACGCCATTTTGTTGTGGTGTCCGAGGGGCTGAGAAATTATGCTCAATGCCATGTTTATCACAAAAGAATGAAAATTGATTGTTTTCGAATTCACCTCTATGATCACTTCTAATGCAAGCAATTGAACTTTCTTAAGAAAGCTCTTGAAAACATTAAATGCTTCACTTTTATGGGTAAGAAATAAAGTCCAAGTGTATCTAGTGTAATCATCAACAATTACAAAGGCATAATAGTTACCTCCAAAGCTTTTGATTTGTGAGGGACCAAAGAGATCCATGTGCAAAAGTTTAAGCGGTCTAGATGTTGAGACAACGTTTTTGGAACAAAACGAAGCTCGCACTTGCTTCCCCTTTTGACATGCATCACATATAGAATCCTTCTCAAACGTAATTTTTGGAATGCCAACTACTAAGTCTTGAGAAACTAGTTTGTTCAAAAGCTTCATATTTACTTGAGCTATTCTATGATGCCATAGCCATATATCATCTTCTTTGCTCATTAGACATTTTGAAAACTTTGATGAAGACTTTTCTAAGTTAACCATATAAATATTGTCAATTCTGTCACCATGTAGAATAATCTTATTGTCATTAAGACGTTCTACGGTGCATGACTTGGAATCAAAAATCACACGATTTCCCTTATCACATAATTGACTTATACTCAAGAGATTGTGTTTAAGACCTTTAACAAGTAGGACATTATCAATGGAGGAAGATTCATCCTTACCAACCGAGCCAATGCCAATGATCTTTCCCTTATTGTTGTCTCCAAAGACAACGTTTCCTCCATTTGATGGCTTTATTTGCAAAAACTTGGATGCTTCTCCTGTGATGTACTTGGAGCATCCGCTATCAAGGTACCAAAGTATACTTGATTCCTTCAAGCATACCTACAAAAGCAAGTCAATGAGTTTTTAGTACCCAAATCTTCTTGGGTCCTTGAGTGTTAGAGGCATAACGGTAATGAGCTTCTTCTTATGCTCAATGCTTATGCCTAGTAAAGCAAACGGGAGCAATGTGTCCTACCCTATTGCAATAATAACAAATTACATTCAGGTTATACATTCTCCTAGGTTGGTAGTAGTTGCTTTGTCTATGCTTGTGCCCTTTACTAACCTTGTTTTCCTTGGGTTGAACCTTGGGTTTCCTAGGGTTAGTCTCAATTTTTCTTCTTTTTAGGTTCATTCTTGAAACCTAGTCCATGCTTATGTGATTACATGTTACCTAAGATAGAGCTTAAATTCTTTTGAGAGGTGTTGAATTTCTTTAAAATTGTTTCAAGCTCTTCAACTTGTTCCTTTAATCTCTTACATGATGAACATTCCCTAGGTGAACTTTCAGGTTTGTTGACACTCCTCTTTCCGTAAAATTTATTCTCTTCCTTAAGCTTCTCATTTTCATTTGACAACTTCTCCATATCATTCCCTAGAGTTGTAAGTTGTTTCTTTAATTCTTTGTTAATCTTAGAAGCAGAAATATATTCAATATAAAGCTCATCAAATGCATTTTGCAATTCTTCATATGTAAAAGCTTCATTTTGAGAAGTGGTACTTACCTCTTCCGACTCTTCTTCCTTTGCCATGAGACATAGGTTGGCCGCTTCTTCTTCATTGTTGTCGGATGATTCATCGTCGGAATCGCCTCCCCAAGAAATGTATGCCCTTTGCTTCTTGTAGGGCTTCTTTTCTTTTCCCTCCTTTAACTTGGGGAACTTGGGCTTGATGTGCCCAACCTCTCCACACCCATAGCACTTGGGTGGACCGGACGGCTTTCTTCCTTTCTTTTCAAATTCCATCTTCATGAATTTGTGAAATTTTCGGATAACAAGTCTGAATTCTTGATCGTCATCGCTAGAGTCCAATTCAGTGAGCTCTTGCATCTTGGAGGTGGAAGCTTTGAGACCTATGTCCTTCTTCTTCGGTTCCTGCAAAGAGGGTTTAAGAATGGTAGTTTCATACGTTAGCAGATTACCTCTAAGGCCGTCAATGGTTGTGTTCGATGTCCCGATGTTTTCATATATCGCGTTGGCTAGAGCGCCATTCGGGAGTGAGGCTTCTAAGGACTTTTCTGACCAAGTCCTTGTCGGAATAGACCTTCTTGAGAGCATGAAGGTTGTTTACGATTTTTGAAAATCGATCGAATGTCTCCTCTATCCTCTCGTTCTCCTTCATTCGAAAGAGTTCGTATTCTGCAGTGAGGGAGTTGATTTTGGCCTCTCGAACTTGATCGGTTCCTTCGTAGGTGATCTCCAGCTTATCCCCCATTTCTTTAACGGTTGTGCAGCAAAAAATTTTCCAGTAATCATCGGGGTTGACTGCACAGTAGAGCATGTTGATTGCTTTGGCATTGTTTTCAACCTTCGTAATGTATGCAGCGTCGTACTCTGCCTCCGTCTTTGTCACCGTAGTTTCACCGACTTTCTTGGTTGGAATTTGCTCTCCGTTCTTTAGAATTAGCCATAGAGCAAATTTGTTGGCTTGGATGAAGATTTTCATCCTCTCCTTCCAATCGGTGTAGTTGGTGCCATCAAAGAGCGGTGGACGGGTGGTGGATTGTTCTTCAAAGATTCCTGCATAATTACTTGAAGAAGCCATGGAAAGTTCCTCTCAAACGGTTAAGTTTTTCAGAGAGCTAGGCTCCGCTACCAATTGTTAGAATAGGTGCCCTACGCTAGAGGGGGGGTGAAAAGCGTTTTTCGGACGAATTCAAAAACTTGTAGGAAATAAATGCGGAATTGAAAGAATGAAGGACAAACCGAATTTTATACTGGTTCACACACACAACTTGTGTGGCTAATTCAGTCCTCCGAGAGACTCTCTCGAAGATTTCACTATTTAAATTAAGCTTTTGGGTACTTAACAAACCGTTTACAATCCTAGAGTTCGAGTCACACGAACCTCTAATCACTTGCTTGAAGATACCTCACTTCAAGACTTCTCTCACAGAAAGAAAGACACTCTTCCTATGAATTTGCTACAAGGGAACAATCCTCCCTTAAGGTGTATGACTACACTTAAATCAGTAAAAGCAAAACTCTCTCAAAGAGTGGATATGAGCAAACAAGATAAGCTCTATAAAGGCAACTCTCAATTCTCAAGGAAATTGGCTCATAAAATTGTGTATGAATGTATGACAATGAATGCTTAAAATGTAGAGAGTTGATTGTTCTCAAACACACGTGTAATAACTCTATTTATAGGTCTAAAAACATGTATGACCATTGGGGAATCAATCCAAAACACCTTTAGACGAAATGGCATGGGAAGCTGAAAAAGGTTTCTGATCTTAACGGCTGAACATCGATGTTTAGAATAAGAACAACGATGTTCTGCCAGTAAATATGAATTATTGGTCCAACGGTCACTAAAACATCGATGTTTACAGAAGGAACATCGATGTTTTGGAACATTGCCAAAACATTTTTAAAAATAATTTCATGAGAACATCGATGTCGAAAAGTGGAACATCGATGTTCTGCCAGTAACGGTCACTAAAACATCGATGTTTACCAGGGGAACATCGATGTTTTGGAGCATTGCCAAAACAATTTGAAAACACAATTGAAAGAACATCGATGTCTCAAAGTAGAACATCGATGTTTTGATGCTACAAAATATTTTAAGTGTAACGGTCACAAGAACATCGATATTTGGGATGCCAACATCGATGTTCTAAGCTTTCTGCCATTTTGGAAAATTGTTTGAAGGCAGGAACATCGATGTTGGAAATTGGAACATCGATGTTCTTAGCTCAAAAATCATTTTTATGATTGAAACGATGCTATTTGATGCATGAGACAAATTGATTTTGTTTTGAGCCAATGTCTTAGAGGAATTGAGTGTTTAACCTTGTGCAATTTATGTTCCTAAGTCTTCTTGCTTGTCACTTCAATTCTTGTGCTTTTTTTCACTTTAATCCTTTGCTCTTTGATTGATTTCTTTTTTCTTCAAGATTGTCATCATTTTGAGTCATGGTTGGTTTGTCAATATCAAAACCTGTATGAGACAAGGAGGCATTAGTTCTAATAATTTCCCCCTTTCTGATAATGACAAACAATGAAGTTATTAAATCTTTGGCTTTGGGTCTGGTTCAAAATATAAATTGTAAATAACCAAGGTGGATAAGGTTCTATATTTATTAGTGGAATTTATGGCTTTCAATTGAACTCTGGACGGATTGTTAGCATGAACTGGTTAAGAAGTAGATCTTGTTATAACTGACAATTACTGGAGAATGTTTTTGGGTCTTTAATAATCTATATATGGAGGTTTTTGTGGACTGTGCAACCAATGCTTTTGGGTTTGATATAAGGCACATGAAAATTGGTTTTTATCAACAAAATATTATTTCGGCTTGGCTCAAACTTTCTGTTTACGCTCTGGAACCATACTATATATATAGGTTTGAGTACCAAAATGTTTATATTGGGGTGATGGGCTCATGCGTTGGGCTCTCGACCTAGGTTAAATGATTTTGATTTTTGATGGTATTGTATTTTCAAATGAGTTTTATAAACTTAATTAGACTTGAACCCCGGACTTTCGTATGTCTCGAGATAGGGGTCACTATCATGGAATATGTAGTCTTGTGTTCTTCGTGCTTGCGTCTCTTCACGTGTCTGCTGATATATGTGTATATATTTATTTAGGCACCAGTAATAGCATAGGAACGACATGGTCTGGACGAAGCTCTAGCTTTCAAAGCGATCCTTTCAGTCCAGGTGAGGACATATAAACCCTTGTATGCGTTATAGCCTATAATACTCGGTTAATTGGCATGACCCATGAAGTTGTAATATTTTTTGGCATTTAATGCTGTGTGCTGGTATGTCTGCTGTGTTGATGTTGTTGTTTGTACGGTGTGTTATAATGATGAGATCTTGTTGTTATGCACCTGATTACTTGTATTGTGTGCCTGTTGTGATATAATATGCCTGTCGTGCATGATTTGATCTGTTATGAAATATAACAAGTTATATGATTTTGTGATTGTGTGGTGAATTGTGGCTGGAGGCCCGGACTTGAAAATAATATATTAAATCAACACAATCCTGGACAATCATAACGTATGGCACATATATAACTCTTAAAGCATAATTGAGAATAACGTACTAAAAGAAGTCTACTGTGGGGCTGTTGACCGGTTGGCTATATTTGGGATTTTGCCCTGGCTTGGGTTGATGCCCTGATTTTACTTGGACCTATGTCCTGATTTGGGTTTATACCCTGATTGACTTGGGTTTATACCCTGATTGTATTTGGGCTTGTGCCCTGGTTGTCTGTACAGACGGAACCGAGCTCGACGCACACGGTAGAGGGCCCTATTAAAATATTAAATCCTAATAACAATAAAGTACAACGATAATGAGAAGATTAAAGACAAGTATTGGTTTGAAGTCTGATGATACTTGTGTTGTACATCGTGACATGTTTGTGCACTATGGTTGCTATTGCTTGATGCCGGTGTATTTGTGGTAAATTTATAGTTGTATACTATGGTTTATTTGTTTACGATGAGACAGTGGTTGGTCTCACCCCCTCGCAGTCTTTACACAGGTTAACTGATAGATGATCAGGAGTGCATATCAACAGGTGGCGGTGCTTTCCTCCTCGGGTCGGATCCATAGAGTTCACTGCATACACGTTTTATATGTTTTGTCTTCCGCTGCAAATTCGTTGTTATTTAATTTATTGTGTAATTGTATATTGATTATGTTGTTTGTATTGTATCCCTGGTAGAAAGGGCAAATTGGTCTTTTCACATGTTTTAATTAATTAAATTGATCAATTTGGGATAAGGGCGTTTTACCTAAGGGTTCAATTCTAAAGATAGAGTTCATGGTCATCAGGGATTCCCGACTCAAGCTTTGTTTTTCTCCATGACATTTGAAACGGTGGAAAAGTGTGATGGGATACAGTCGCAAAACTTTTTTCCTATTCTCCCAGAATATATATATATCTCATGAAGACTCAGGTTCAAAAGGGTTGGACATTGAAAGATGAGACACCCTAACTCGAACTCGTTTTTGTGCTTCGAAAAACATGTGATGCGATGCCAAATGTATGCAAATGTGAATTCCATAAGACAAGGTCGACCGATTGAACATAGACGTCAACTGGGGAAACAACACCAAAAATTTTATTATCGGCTTAAACATGTATACTTACTCCCCTAGGGTTCGTTTACTAGACTCATCAATTCACACTATGCAATATAGCACCCTACGCAGAGTTAGCACTGCGGTCCCGCTAGACGGTTAGCGGGCGGGGTCAAGGGGCAGCGCCCCTTGCCAGTTTCATGGGATTTTCTGGTTTTTCAAAACAAAAATACTCTATTTACAAACACTCGAATCCACAATAACCACCCAAATGCATGTACCACTTATTGATTCAATATGCATGAGATGCTCAGGGTATGCAGCTAGTTGGGGGCTAGAGATTGCCGCTAGGGAATAGGTTGACCTACTCACATGTGATAATGGATATCGCGTGAGGTCCAAGGCCCATTAATCCCCATCATTTCTAAGCATCGAGAAACGGGTTCACTTAAGCCATTATCACTTAAGCAAAGCATGTAGCGGACTCAGATTCCCCCGCCCTCTTACGATAGAGGCTTCACTTCAATCATCATGAATGCAAGGCACTTATGATGACACATAAAAAGGCGTACAAAATTCAATGATTGCACAAAGCTTCTTGAACCCTCAGAATCCCTAGTGGAGTCGCCAGTTGTGAAGACCCAACCCAAAATCACTTGGGCCTCTTTACCTATTCCTTTTCACCTTCTTCCTCGGGTCAATCCTATGTCGATGGAGTCGCCAACCAAATTTTATTAAACGCAAAATTTGGAGAAAATGTTTGAATGACTCCTTTAGGCAACTAATTATAGCGAACCAAAGATATGGGATTTGGGGGTTAGTCACACATGGGAAGGTGTTAGTAACCCATCCGTGTTGGGGCAAAAATTTGTGCAGTTGAAGAATACATGTATGCCTTGTGCAAGTGTATGAACAGTGTGGAAACAAATAACACAGAAATGATAAAAGTGAAATTGAAACAAAAGGGAAAAATAAATAATTAGGCTCGAGTCTCCACCACTAGAGACCACCTACGTACCCCAGTGACCGGGTTCAAAGCCCACGTAGTTCTTAATCATGGCATCACAACACTCACATCGTCAATATCATCAACAAATACTCAGCAAATGACAAACACACAAGGGTTTACTGTTACCTCTTGTGGCCCTCCTCTAGCTCCTTGGTTTGCGTTGGATTATGCACCCACCTTCTTCCCACTCCTTAGCTCAATTGTTGTTCTCCTCTTGGACTATCCTTGCTACTCCCTTGATGATGATACCCACGAAATTCCTCCAGAGTTTCTGCCTATAGAGAATTTTCTAGGCTTTCAGAAGTAGAGTTTCTCCAAGCAAACAAAGCTTATGGGGTGTGTGTGTAAATGAGCGATTGATCCCCTGAAATGTGAGTAGGGGGTCTTATTTATAGTGCTTTGGGGTGTATAGGGGCGTGGAACTGCTAAATGACCAAGTGTCTCAGCCAAAAATCTGGGCCAAAACCGTGTAGAATCAAATTAGGGGTGAAAATCGGAGAAATCGGGCATTTCTGGGCGCCAAGATTGCCAGGGCCGGCGGTCATCTCGCCACGGCCGCCCGGCAACCCCGCGTTCCCTGTTCTTTCCTTTTTTTTGCTCCCGGTTTCCCTTAGTTCCTCCCTGATTTGATTCCACCACATAATTAACCCTTAATCAACCCAGAATCACCTCTTTTCTTGATTACTACTCCCTCGAATCATCTCCTAATTGATTGATTACACATTAAGTCCCCATTTTGTGCCTAAATCATGCCAAAAACACATTTACCATTAAGGGATGATTTAACTCTGATTTTTCACGAAAATCAGAGCTAAAATTAGTCTGCAAGTAATGTGTTTATGGGCTACTCAACTCTGGAAACTCCATATTTTACTAACTTAGGCCCCCAAATTCATCCTTAACCAAAAAATAAATCATCTCATTATAATTAGGTTAAAATAAACAAGAAAGCCCAAATAAATAAAATAGGATAATATTTCAATGAACTGGACTTTAGTATATTTTTATCTTAAGATTAAATTATCGCATTAATCCTAAGGTTCAAACATATAAATCCCAATTCATAAAATGTGTATTCCACTAAAATAAATTCTAAGTGTGCCTAGCCAATGACCAAATCATCTCATTAATCTTATGGTTTGAGCCTACCTAAAATCTAAATTAGAGGAATATTCTTAGGTTAAATTTGGGTGTTCACAGATTGACTTGATTTCCCGGGTCATGCTACCCTATGATTTGAGATGATCTTTTCTTGGGGCATGCTACCACGTGTTTTGATTTGATGCTTCTTGGGGCATGCTACCCCATTAACCGATGCTTTCATTTTGAACTGCTAAGTTGATGACTGATGTGAAGATGTGACATACCTCTAGTTGGAACACCTTATGATTTGTAGAATCCTCCAGTGATGCTGGGATAAACTTGGTGGGATGAGATGATTCCCTCCTGATTTGTGTTGACTGTCGATAGTACAAACAAGTTAAGTCGAGTTAGGTTACGGGTTAGGGTCTAGAATGTCCTTTCTTACACCGAGATGTTGAGTTAGGTTATGGGTTAGGGTTAGAATATCCTTTTCTACACCGAGATTTTTAGATAGGTTACAGGTTAAGGTTAAAGTATCCTTTCCTACACCGAGTTTTTGAGTAAGATTACGGGTTATGGTTTAGAACGTCCTTTCCTACACCAAGATGTTGAGTTAGGTCACGGGTTAGGGTTAGAGCATCCTTTCCTACACTGAGATGTTTAGTTAGGTTACGGATTGGGGTTAGTGTATCCTTTCCTACACCGAGTTATTGAGATACGTTACGGGTTTGATTTTGAACATCCTTTCCTACGCCGAGATGTTAATATAGGTTATGGGTTAGGACTATGGCATCCTTTCCTACACTGAGTCGTGGAGTTTTGGTCACAGGTTAGGGTTTTGAACACTCTCTCACCGAGTTGATCAGTTTAGGTTAAGGGATGAGGTCTTGAGCACCTTTTTGTCCACCAAAATCTTTTTAAGTTTAGGTTAAATTTTCGGGTTAGTACACCCTTTTATAACACCAAGGCTAGTCATGAGGCAATGATTCCTCCTAGTGGAGTACTTGTTAGTGTAATGCCCAAAAGCCATTCATTGGATGATTATATAGTCATGTATATTTATTAAGATTTCATTCCAATAAATATGTTTATCAGTGATAAACGCTTGCACATATTTATAACCTAAGAATATTTTATATTCTTGAATTGCCCCTAGTCGATTATTATTATGGATGGGTTGTAATAATAAATTAAGACTAGCGTATGTTGAGAATTATATGAGATATGAATTCTACATACGGGTACAAGTTAGAGAACTTGTGGTCTGGACTGACCCCACATAAGAACACTTCATGCACTGTTATATATATATGTTGTCAATAGTGGTTCATATATGTACTATCCTTAGACCTGAGATCATCAAGGTTCCCAACATATGAGTCGTGTACTTTGACATTACTCTTAGTTACCCGTAACTGAGTAAACCTTAGAGTAATTGTTGGGTACATGATATAATGTGTAGTGGATTTTGTATGATCAAAATGGAATTCGTCCAATCCATATAACGGGTATATTATCAGTCGGGCCTCTTGATAGAGTTGAACTATAAATGCATGGCCATGCTCAGATTAAATGATATGGGGATATCATTTGTATCTGTTTTACACAGTTAACTCAGGGATCAAGAAAACTTAGATTAAACATATACGAGAATGACATATTCCATGTCTCGTGTTTGATCTTGATAATGTGACGAAAGGATAATGACATTTTTCTGAGGCATAATGAATCAGTACTGATCTGGTCACTTGGGTACCAATGATGTGTTGCTAGACACCGCTCATTGTTTATAATTATAAATGAGAGTTTATAATTATTGCCAACGTGATTAGTGCCTACAGGGTCACACACTTAGAACTGTTGATTCGAGCCAATGGTTAGACCATGGTTCGACCAAGTTATTGAGCTAGTGGTTGGACCATGGTTAGACCGGGTCGTTTGGGTTGATCGGTTCAATAGTTACCGAAATTATTGAACCTGAATTATTGTCCAAAAGGCTTGAAAGGATGTTGTTTTATATATATGATTGAGTTAGTGGAGACATGATCATGTTGATGATTGTGACTAAAGTATAGATAATGGAAAACACAATCATGCATGATAAGATGTATGTATGATTAGGTTGGCCATTTCTATATTAACTAACATTGATATGTATATGTGATATACATGAAAGAGAGTTGAGTATAGACTTAACACACTCACTTCATACTTGAGAAAAAAACACATCAAATACTCTACGCTCTCTCTCTAGGAATTCTGCAGCTAGCACGGCGGCTCGAGAGTGCTCGGGTTAGTGATCGTGTGACGGTTACTAGCAGTCATCGATGGTTCGTGTGGATATCGTAGAGGAGTCGGATTTCTTTCCGGTTCTTGCTGATTCGGATCATCAGTTGAGTGGAAGATCTCAACCAAACCAGGTATGAAATTTTTGTTATTCGGTTTACCCCGTTTCACATGGATCCTCCATTAGTTCCGGGTTTTCCGCTGCGCATATTGTCTCTTTGTTTGCATACCCGGTTACTTACAGTGGTAGCAGTGCCTCTTGTGAAACACTAAACCGAATTAGTTGCTTATATGGAAGATATGCTATATGTGATTTGGCTTGATCATGATTGTATAAGCAACATAACTTGATCATAGTTTATTATGCTTATGTTGATAGTATGCTTAAACTAGATCATTATGATTCTCATAAATGTGATATGTTGAAGTTGGCTCTGTCAAAGGTGTTTGACAGCAAGTACTTGATTGGTATATGATAGCAATCAATTTGTACTTCTGGCAGAAAGTTGAATGAGTTCGATAAAGGGGCATAACATCGATGTTTATGGGTAAACATCGATGTTTAATGGTAATCATCGATGTTCTCTTTTGTTGATTATCAGCCGAAAGGTCAAAACATCGATGTTTAATGGTTAAACATCGATGTTTTCTTTCGTCGATAGTCCGCCGAGGGGTTCAAACATCGATGTTTGTGTTCAAACATCGATGTTCTCTTGACCGATTGCATTTCAAGAAGTTTTTGCAGAAACACTGTTCAAACATCGATGTTCACTGTTCAAACATCGATGTTTAAGATGTAAACATCGATGTTCTGAGCATTCGGCCAATTATTTGGAGTTCCAGAAACTACAAACATCGATGTTTAAGTGTCAACATCGATGTTCTGAGGATTCGCCAACCCCAAACATCGATGTTTAAGTGTCAACATCGATGTTCTGAAGGTTCTGCCAATTAGTTCAATGTTCTGCATGCTAGATAACATGTTCTTATGATCTTAATGATATATGAACAACATGTTGATTGCTTGTTAACATGTTTATCCTTTTATAATCATGTCACATAGCTTGGTGTATTGATTATAAATGATTGGATATGCGATATATGATCACATGCATGTTATGTATGGAATGAGCACTCATCTTTGCTTAGATCAACACTTGGTAGGTTTGCCAAAGCAAAGTGCCAATGTTTATCCTAGCAAGATGCGATGGCTTAATTATTATGTATGGAAACAATTGTTGATGTAAATATTAAGTTCATCATGTGTTGCCTTCCATTGATAAGCACTAATCTATGCTTAGATCAACACTTGGTAGGTTTGCCAAAGCAAAGTGCCGATGTTTATCATAGCAAGGTGCGATGCGATAATTGTAATATCCAAATTGCTTATTGTGGGTTGAACTTAACTAAGTCATCTCAATAGGATTGGGGACTTAGAGGCAAAGAGTTGAGATAAGTCTATGAGATAGACAAGAACAAGAGTTGTTCACTCAACTATCCAAGAGTTACATGAGATGTAATTGACAAAGAGTTGTCTACCTAAATAACTATGATATAAGCGATTATCCAAAGCTAACTTATCTTGTAGTGAAATATGGATCATGGCCCACTCATTATCATCTTGATTTATATAGTGGGTGTAACGCCCCGAATTTTCATAATTTGATTTTCTCGGAATTTTCGAAATTTTTATTCCAATTTTGCCCTTGAGGAATTTCCGAATTTTTGGACAAGGGAATAAATTATTTTACCTGGGTTATATTGGAATTAAGTCGATGGTATGACGGGTTCGGCTTTCGTTGGAGTTTAATCGGGTTTCGGGGTTGAGAATTAAACTTTGAAGTAGCTTCCCCGAAACTACGTCGTTTTGGAAACTGTTTTAAAAAAAAAAAATGTGTGGGCACGTTGACCAGGCAGGGGTTGACCGCGCCTAAGCGGACGACGGGTCGTCCACTAGGGCGGCCAACCCTAGCCCGATCCCTTTCTTTTTCTTCTCTTCTTCTCTTTTCTTTTTTCTTTCTCTTCCTCCTCGCCGCCGACCCCCTCTCTCCTTCTCTTCTCTCTCTCTCCCTCTCCTCTTCCCCTCTCTTCCTATCTCTAGTCCCCAAATCGCTACCTATCCGATTTCCCTGTCACTCTTGGCCCTACTTCCTCTTCTTTTAGTTCTCCCGCTCGCGCGACGCCGCCGCCGCCCTGTTCTCTACGCGGCACCGAGGACGGGACCACGACGAGCCGCCATACGTCGCTGCCGTCGCCACGCCTTCCATTCCCCCACGCCGCCGCCACCACAGGTTGCAGGGGAGACGGAGACGAGGAACGGGTTTTGTGCAGGGCCTTCGAGGGGTCACCTGCGTGTGGGTCTTCCCCTGCCGTTTCTGGTAAGTGCCGCCGCCTCTGTTGATTTTCTTTGTTCCTCTTTGTGTTGGCTTCGGGTCTGACTTGGTTGGGTTTGGGGTGGTGTGTATGGTGGCCGATGTTGCTGTGTTGTCGGGGTTCGTCCGCTGGATGTGGGGGTTGTGGTTGTCGACTCGGGAATTTTCCGGCGAGGCTCGGGAATTTTCCGGCGAAGGCTCGGGTTTTTGTTCCGGCAATTACGGTATTACCTCGATGCGAGATTTGATGTTCTAAACCCATTCATGGCATGTAATAATTATTGTAAGCATAATTGTGTATTGGGAATTGAAATTATTTAGTAGAATACCGGGTGCGGGGCTGTGAGTGTGTTTAACCGGGAATTTACCGACACGGGTAGAACCATAGGCCGGGAACATTTGGGCTCGGATTGACCTTGGACTTAAGTAACGGGCTTTGAGCCCAATCCTATACTTGGTTAACTAAGGACTTAAGGAAGTGGGCCTTGGGCCCGGAAATTGAATTTGGACTTAGATTGGGCTTTAGGCCGGAAACCTGTTAAGGATATAATGTATGGGCCATAGGCCCGGGGACTACTCTTGGACTTAGTTGGGCTTAAGCCCGGTGAACCTTGGGTCCCGATACTCGGAGTTTTGGTGAGGGAACATTATGTCGGGTTTTGACCCGGGAATTTCATAAATGGCTAACTAGGGACGGGTTTAACTCGGTTGAGCATTATAGTTACATGCATGCACGTTTTATTGTAATTGTTTGTAATTTGTTGTGTGTGCCGGCATTCAGGCACGGGTAACGCCTCGGGAGCTGGAGGATCTGTTTTGGGAAAAGCTCCACAGGACAATCGTCGTTAAGGTGACTTTATACGTCTTTTTATGTTTGTATGCATGAGCTTGTTGGATTGGTTTGTTTGAGTTGCATGCCTGTTTGCTAACATGCTATGATATGTATTGTGTGCCTAACCTTTTGCTTATGAGCTGGATATTTGGATTGTTATGGATTATAACATGTGGTGTGATTCTGGGTGTTTTGTGTGATGTATTGTGGGTCAGAGACCCGGTTATCTAGTTGAGTTGTTTTATCACACAACCCTGTTAAATCACAATCTCTTGGCACACATGAACTCATAATTTGTGAATAAGAATAATGTACAGTAGAAGTTAGGCTACTGTGTGCCGATGACCGGTTGGTTCGAGCGGGAAGTGATACCCCTCGGCTTTGCATGCAGGATAGCATGTGATATGCGGATTTGCATATGGGTCTGTAATGACCGGTTCTACCTCCCCCTTTCTACCTCCCTCTTTCTCTCTGTCTCTCTCTCTCTCTATGGATATGTTTGGGCTTCGTGCCTTGTTTTATTTGGGCTTATGCCTGGTTGTCTCATAAGACGGGACCGAGCTCGACGCACACAGTAGGGGGCCCTGAATAATAAATTATAATAAGAAAACTTAACACACAACAGATGGAGAATAATGAACTGTTTGCTTGTTTGGCTTGGCATGTTAGTACTGGTTGTTGTATGTTGCTTACTTGTCTTGTTGCTCTTCTTTCCTTTCGGACTTGTTCTGCACACCTTCATAATTAGATTTATATTGCTCACTGAGTAGGCGACTCACATAATTGCCAACGTTGTTTTTCAGACTCATAGTTAGCGTGCAACCTCTTTCTTCTTTTCCCGGAGTACGGACGTGGTTATCTCAGCAGGTAGCTGTGCTTGATCTCCCGGTTGGATCCATAGAGTTAACATGCATACTATTTTGTTTTTCTTATTTTTACTCCGTCTATTTCTTCCGCTGCATTGAATTTTATTGAGATGTTGCTGTTGATTTTGGATTACATTATCGGCGGGTTGCTGGGTTTATGTATTGATGATATATCGGCAGGATGCCGGGTTGATTTGAGGCTTGCTAAGCCAGTTGATTACGTACTTCGTGACATCTCGGAATTTTGAGAATTTCTTTTCAGATAATGTTTTGATATTGGATTTCGTGTCCTGGGTTTCAGGGGTATTTTGGTAATTTCCTTGTGTTTAAGTATTTTATTGTAAAATGGGACACGGGTGTTTTAGCTTGGTAGCGGAGCAGGCTTCAGATCCTTGGTTTTAAAAGTGTTTTAAACTTTGTTTTCAAAGTGAATTCTGTGTTTAAGCCTGTTCCCGGGTTTATGGTTTTAAAGTGTTTTGACTCATTTGCATTCATATAGGCGTTGATAGGGATCACCAGGGGCAGCACAATGCTGAGGATGACGCCACTACTCATGTCTCCGACAATGTGTCGGTGATGCAGGTTCCCGTTGGTCAGGGGAACAATAATGCAGCAGAGAATAATGCTGCAGGTGGTGGAGGACAAAATGTTGTGCCACCTATTATAGACCCAGCATTCCAGCAGTATCAGGCCTTTCTGCAGTGGCAGCAGTTCCAGCAGTTTCAGCAGCAGCAGCAAGGTGCCCAGCCAGTAGCACCTGTTGCAGCAGGTGGTATGGAGAGTGGGTATAAGCACATGGATAAGTCTGCAGTTAAGGAATTCTCAGCTGAAGAGGGCAAAGTCAAGGAGTTTGATGATTGGTTTCGCCAGGTGGAGAATGTTCTGGAGAAGTTCACCTGTGCACCTGAGCAGAGGGCTCGATTAGCGGCACATAAGTTCACAGGGTATGCATTGTCATGGTGGCAGGAACTTGTGGCCAACTTACCGAAGCCTGTGGAGATGCCTTGGGAGGATTTCAAGGAGAGATTCTACAAAGAGTTTCTCACTGTTGGTTTCTGGAGGAGCAGAAGAAGCATTTTCTTGAGGTGAAGCAGGGACTAGATGAGACAGTATTGGCTTTCCGGATCCGGTACAGCATCCTTCTCTCTTATGCTAGGGAGTTTGTGCCCGATGAGGTGACCAAGCGTAGGCGGTTTGTTAACGGCTTACGTACTGAGTTGGCGATAGCTGTGGCTGGTGGAGGGCACAAGACTTGGGAGGCAGTTTGTGCCGCTGCTTTTGATGCTGAGAGAGTTCAGTTGATCGGGAAGGAGGCTCGGGCAGCCGAGCAGAGGAAGCAGCCATCTGCTTCGGGACAGAAGAGGCAGTATTCTGATGCCGGAGGTGCAGATTATTCGGTTGGACAGAGTTCTTCTTATCAGGGTTCGAAGAAGTTTCGAGGGCATAGTTATCAGGGTGGACCAGGCAGATCCTCGGAAGGACGGTCCTATCAGTCTGGCTCTCGGGGACGGGGTTCCTCGGCACGGTTCTCGGGTACATGTTGGTACTGCAATACACCGGGACACCAGAAGTCATCTTGCTATAAATGGATGAGGGATAATGGTGGCAGTGGTTCTCAGTATACAGTACAGAGTTCCGTGGCTAGTGGTGCTGTTTCTTCTGGTCCGAACAGGGGTGGCGGACAGCAGGGTCGAGGTCGTGGAGGTTCTGGAGCTCCGAACCGCGGGGGTGCGACTCAGTCTACTGCAGCTCCTAGGGTTTATGCCATCACCCGAGAGGAGGCTGCTGATGCTCCAGAGGTTATAGCAGGTACCTTTATGGTTTTTGGTCAGTTTGCACATGCTTTAATTGATCCAGGTTCAACACATTCTTTTGTATCACGTGCATTCATGACTACTCATAACATAGAGGATGATAACCTTAGTAGACCCCTAAGAGTCCGTTTACCCACTGGAGATATAGTAGTTGTTGATCGAGTTTGTAGAGATGTGTCGATAGAGTATGATAGTGAGGGTTTTCCTTTTGATCTTGCTGTCAGGGATTTGGGAGAGTTTGATGTTATCTTAGGCATGGACTGGTTGTCCAGACACCAAGTAGTAGTTGATTGTCGGGCCAGGGAAGAGTCCTTATCTTCTTTGTTGGGGCGTAGATTGGTGTTTGTGGGAGAACGAAGAGTTCTATTGGCGTGCTGTATCTCGACCATCCAGGCTTTTAGGATGATCCGAGAGGGTTGTGATGCCTTTCTTGCTCATGTGGTCGATTCTTCGGTACCCGTACCTGGAGTGGAGGATATTCCTATTGTTCGGGAATTTCCCGATGTATTTCCTGATGATTTACCTGGGTTGCCTCCGGAGCGAGAGGTGGAGTATACAGTTGACTTGGTACCGGGAGTTGCACCTATTTCTATACCGCCCTACAGGATGGCTCCGGCAGAACTTCAGGAGTTAAAGAAACAACTGGAGGAGCTGTTGGATAAGGGTTTCATTAGACCGAGCATCTCACCCTGGGGTGCCCCGGTCTTGTTTGTGAAGAAGAAGGATGGCAGTATGCAGATGTGTGTAGACTATAGGCAGTTGAACAAGGTAATTGTGAAGAACAAGTATCCTTTGCCTAGGATTGATGACTTGTTCGATCAGTTGCAGGGTGCATCTGTGTTTTTGAAGATTGACTTGCGATCTGGTTACCATCAGGTTCGGATTGCAGAGCAAGACATACCGATGACTGCATTCCGCACTCGGTATGGTCATTATGAGTTTGTGGTTGTTCCATATGGACTGACGAATGCACCGACAGTATTCATGTGTATGATGCAGCAGGTCTTCCATGAATTTCTGAACCGGTTTGTAGTAGTGTTCATTGATGACATCTTGGTTTACTCGAGTAGTAAGGCCGAACATGAGGATCACTTGAGACAGGTTTTGCAGAGGTTGAGAGAAGAACAACTCTATGCCAAGCTCAGCAAGTGTGAGTTTTGGTTGGATGAGGTTGCGTTTCTAGGGCATATTGTGTCCGGTGAGGGCATTAAGGTGGATCCGGCTAAGATTAAGGCAGTCATGGAATGGGAGCCACCGCAGAGTGTATCTGAGATACAGAGTTTTCTTGGACTTGCTGGTTACTACCAGAGGTTCATTGAAGGTTTTTCCTTAATAGCGGGTCCCATGACTAAGCTGTTGAGGAAAGACTGTGCTTTTGTTTGGGAGACCATTGTCAGAAGAGTTTTGAGGAGTTGAAGAGTCGGTTGACTTCTGCACCGGTTTTGACTGTTCCGAGACCCGGAGTGGAGTACACGGTGTTCAGTGATGCTTCTGGTCTGGGCTTGGGATGTGTTTTGATGTAGGAGGGTCGGGTGATTGCTTATGCCTCCAGGCAGTTGAGAACTCATGAGAGGAACTATCCGACCCATGATCTGGAGTTAGCTGCTGTGATCTTTGCTTTAAAGATTTGGAGACACCATCTGTATGGTGAGAAGTGTCGGATTTTCACAGAACACAAGAGTTTGAAGTACATCATGACCCAAAGGGAGCTTAATATGAGGCTGAGACGCTGGATTGAGCTTCTGAAGGATTATGATTGTACTATTGAGTACCATCCGGGCAAGGCCAATGTTGTGGCAGATGTATTGAGTCGGAAGAGAGTGGTTTCTGCGGATGAGGACTCAGTTTCTTATGCTTTGCCTTCGTTGGTGGAGCTGAGGTCGTTGGATGCACAGTTGGAGGTGGATGTTACTGGGGCGTTGCTTGCTAGTTTGAGCATCCGACCGACCTTGAGGAATAAGATCATGGAGTTGCAGTATGGTGATCCTCATTTAGCAGAGTTGAGGGATAAGGCTCTCGGTGGAGAGAGTTCTAGTTTCTATGTCCGGGAGGATGGTGCTTTGATGACCGGTGATCGGTTGTGTGTTCCGGATGTTGATGACTTGAGGAGATGGATTATGGATGAAGTGCATAATGCGTCGTATGCTATGCATCCGGGTAGCACCAAAATGTACCAGAACTTGAAGAGTCATTATTGGTGGCCCGGGATGAAGAAGGATGCGGAGTTTGTGGCTCGTTGTATGACTTGTCAGCAGGTGAAAGCCGAGCATCAGGCTCCTGCCGGCAAGTTGAGGTCTTTGACTATTCCGCAGTGGAAGTGGGAGCATATCACTATGGATTTTGTGATCGGGTTACCGAGGACCCGGGGTCGACATGATGCCATCTGGGTCATTGTTGACAGATTGACCAAGTCAGCTCATTTCCTACCGATTCAGCAGACGGATACAATGGATAAGCTGGCTAGGTTATATGTTTCGGGTGTCGTCCGTCTACATGGAGTTCCACTATCCATTGTGTCGGACAGGGATCCGAGGTTTACTTCTCATTTCTGGAAGAGTTTACAGTCAGCTTTGGGTACTAAGCTGAATTTCAGTACTGCTTTCCATCCGCAGACCGATGGGCAGTCAGAGAGGACTATACAGACGCTGGAGGATATGCTTAGAGCCTGTGTGCTCAATTTTAGTGGCTCTTGGGATGAGACGTTACCGTTGGTTGAGTTTGCTTATAACAACGGGTATCACTCCAGTATCGGTATGGCGCCTTATGAGGCTTTGTATGGGCGGAAGTGTCGTAGTCCGATCTGTTGGGATGAGGAAGGTCTGAGGCAGGTGATTGGTCCGGACCTAGTCCAGGAGACTGTTGATCAGATCGAGGTGGTTAAGCAGTGTATGAGAGCTGCTCAGGACCGGCAAAAGAGTTTTGCCGATAAGCATCGTCGGGAGATGGAGTACAATGTAGGTGACAAAGTCTTCCTCCATGTTGCTCCCTGGAGAGGTGTTATCTGGTTTTGGAGGAAGGGCAAGTTGAGCCCTCGTTATATTGGTCCTTATGAGATCATGGAGCGGATTGGTCCGCTGGCCTACAGGTTGGCTTTACCGGAGGAGCTGTCGCGCATACATGATGTATTCCATGTTTCGATGCTGAGGCGTTATCGGTCTGATCCTAGTCATATTGTATCCCCGACAGAGGTGGAGGTTTCTGAGGATTTGACCTATGTGGAGGAGCCGGTTGAGATTCTAGCTCGGGAGGAGCGACAGTTGAGGAATCGAGTTATTCTGATGGTTCGGGTTAGGTGGAGCCGACATTCTCCGAATGAGGCTACTTGGGAGGTTGAGTCCCATATGCAGGAGCAGTATCCCCATTTGTTTTGATGTTTCTTATCTTGTAATTTCGAGGACGAAATTTCCTTAAGTGGGGTAGAACTGTAACGCCCCAAATTTTCATAATTTGATTTTCTCGGAATTTTCGAAATTTTTATTCCAATTTTGCTCTTGAGGAATTTTCGAATTTTTGGACAAGGGAATAAATTATTTTACCTGGGTTATATTGGAATTAAGTCGATGGTATGACGGGTTCGGCTTTCGTTGGAGTTTAATCGGGTTTCGGGGTTGAGAATTAAACTTTGAAGTAGCTTCCCCGAAACTACGTCGTTTTGGAAACTGTTTAAAAAAAAAAATGTGTGGGCGCGTTGACCAGGCTGGGGTTGACCGCGCCTAAGCGGACGACGGGTCGTCCACTTGGCGGCCAACCCTAGCCCGATCCCTTTCTTTTTCTTCTCTTCTTCTCTTTTCTTTTTTCTTCCTCTTCCTCCTCGCCGCCGACCCCCTCTCTCCTTCTCTTCTCTCTCTCTCCCTCTCCTCTTCCCCTCTCTTCCATGTTAGAACAATAGCCCTTCGCTAGAGGGGGGATGAATAGCGATAATCGAATAAAAACGAAATAAGCAGGAATTAAATGCGAAATTAAAAGAATGAAGGACACAAGCAATTTATCCTGGTTCACACACACTCTACTAGTGTGGCTAATCCAGTCCTTCAAGTCTCACTTGAAGATTTCACTATCTACGTTAAGCTTACGGGTTCTTAACAAACCGGTACAACCTAGGGATTCTAGTCACAAGAATCCTAAACCCTGAAAGTTCAAGTCACATGAACTTCAGCTCTCTTGCTTGAAGATACCTCACTTCAAGACTTCTCACACAAGAAGATATACCCTCTCCCTATGAATCTCAACAAGGGAACTAACCTCCCTTAAGGTGTATGAATATACAATTCAATTACTCAAACAAAGAACTCTCTCAAAGAGCAGATATGAGTATACAAGTAAAGCTCTAAAAGGCAACTCTCAAATCCTCAATAGGATATTGGCTCAATAGAAATTGATTTGAATGTATGAGATGAATGCTTGAATGTTGAGAGTTGATGCCATTTGAAACACAGCTGAAAATGCTCAATTTATAGCTCTGAAAAGTACTGGAGCCGTTTGAAATGCACCCAAGAAAGCACCTTTAAACAAAGCATGGTGGGTGCTAAAAAGTTGTCTGCTCAACGGCTAAAACATCGATGTTTAAAGGTAGAACATCGATTTTTTGCATATTAAATTTGAATTTTGGGCTAACGGTAACTAAAACATCGATGTTCTAAAACACAACATCGATGTTATTTTGATTCTGTGTAAAATTCTTTAAAGCTTCATATGAAGAACATCGATGTTTTGAAAACCAACATCGATGTTATTTTACTTCTGTGAAAATGAGATGAAAACTAATTCTTGAAGAACATCGATGTTTAATTCACAACATCGATGTTATTTTGTTTCTGTGGAAAACGATTAAAGCTGACCATTGAAGAACATCGATGTTATGACATCCAACATCGATGTTTTGCTTATGTAAAGGATATTTTCAAATGCAACGGTCGTGAGAACATCGATGTTTAGGATGCCAACATCGATGTTATTTGCCTACTGCCAACTTTTGAAAAATTCTTTGAAGGCAGGAACATCGATGTTTAGAAGGCAACATCGATGTTATTTTGGCTCGGCAAAAACAAATTGAAACTGACCATTTTGGAACATCGATGTTACAAATTAGAACATCGATGTTATGACTAGTTTTAAAAGCAACGGTTACTAGAACATCGATGTTTGGGATTCCAACATCGATGTTCTGAGCCTTCTGCCTGTTTTGAAGAATTGTGCAAAGGCAGGAACATCGATGTTGAAATCCACAACATCGATGTTCATCAGCTCAAAAAACATTTTTATGCTTGGAAATATGTTATGTTATGCATGAGCAAAATTCATCTTATTTTGAGCCAATGTCCTAGAAGAGTTGAGTGTTATACCTTGTACAATTTATGGATCTAACTCTTCTTTCTTGGCTCTTCAATTCTTGTGATCATTCACTTTGATCCTTTGCTTCTTGATTGGTTTCTTTTGCTTTGAGGATTGGTTTGACTT
>JAKUCV010005255.1:47730-72401 GCA_028386065.3 Turnera subulata
AGTACAGAATCAACTCGGTAAAAGTATTAAGATGCTTCGATCAGATCGAGGTGGTGAATACTTGAGCCGAGAATTTCTTGATCATCTAAAGGGTTGTGGTATAGTATCACAGCTTACTCCACCGGGTACGCCACAATGGAATGGTGTATCCGAAAGGAGGAACAGAACCTTGTTGGACATGGTTCGTTCAATGATGAGTGAAGCTAACCTTCCTTTATCCTTTTGGGGACATGCATTGTTGACTGCTGCTTATACACTAAACAATGTTCCATCTAAATCGGTCGAAAAGACACCACATGAGATATGGACTAGGAAGCGTCCCAGTTTGTCTTTTATGAGGATTTGGGGCTGTGAGGCTTACGTAAGACGTGAAGCTTCGGATAAGCTCGGCCCTAAATCCGAGAAGTGCCTATTTGTAGGTTACCCTAAGGAAACCAAAGGGTATTACTTCTATACTCCCACCGACAACAAAGTGTTTGTTGCTCGGACTGTGATTTTTCTAGAAAAGGAGTTTATTTCTAGAGGAATCAGTGGGAGGCAACTAGAACTCGAAGAAGTTCAAGATCTAGAGACTGAGATGGAACAAGGACAGGAACGACAAGGTGTTGTGGATGAGAATCCTATTCCTGTAACACATGGACCACGTAGGTCGGATAGGATTCGGCATGGGCCTGAGAGATATGGATTTCTCGTGACTCATACCGGAGATGTGATGCTCATATGTGAGGATGAGCCCACCACCTATCAGCAGGCCGTTGCGGGTCCGGACTCCCAGAAGTGGCTAGAAGCCATGAATTCGGAAATCGAATCCATGTATCAAAACAAGGTATGGACCTTCGTTGATCTACCCGAAGGGGTAAAACCCATAGGGTGCAAATGGGTCTATAAGAAAAAGACCGACATGGATGGTAATGTGATTACCTATAAAGGGCGATTGGTTGCGAAAGGCTTCAAACAAATTCATGGTATAGACTATGACAAAACCTTCTCACCAGTTGCTATGGTTAAATCCATCCGGATTCTGTTGGCTATAGCTGCATACCATGACTATAAGATATGGCAAATGGATGTTAAAACCGCTTTCCTTAACGGAAATCTCTTAGAGGATGTGTACATGACACAGCCTGAGGGTTTTGTTGATCCAAAAAATGCCAATATGGTATGCAAGTTGCAAAGGTCCATTTATGGACTTAAGCAAGCTTCAAGGAGTTGGAATCTTTGTTTTAATGATGTAATCAAAGAGTTTGGTTTCATCAAAAATGAAGATGAACCATGTGTTTATAAGAAGGTTAGTGGGAGCACAATAGTTTTCTTGTTGTTATATGTTGACGACATTCTGCTCATTGGGAATGATATTCCGACACTACAGTCTGTTAAGGCTTGGTTAGGAAAGAATTTCTCAATGAAGGACTTAGGAGAAGCTGCCTATGTGTTGGGCATAAAGATCTATAGGGATAGATCCAAAAGGCTTCTCGGGCTAAGTCAGAGTACGTATATTGACAAAGTGCTAAAGAGGTTTAGCATGGAGAATTCCAAGAAGGGATTCTTACCCATGTCACATGGCGTCTCTCTCTCAAAGAGTCAATGTCCTAGTACATCAAGTGAGAGAGAGCGAATGAGACAGATCCCTTATGCTTCGGCAATAGGATCTATTATGTACGCCATGTTATGTACTCGACCTGATGTCGCTTATGCTCTGAGTGTCACGAGCAGGTACCAATCTGATCCCGGTGAGAGTCACTGGATGGCGGTTAAGAATATCCTTAAGTACTTGAGAAGGACTAAGGATGCATTCCTGGTTTACGGAAGCGTTGATGAGCTCGTTGTAAAGGGTTACACCGATGCTAGCTTCCAAACCGATAGGGATGATTTCAGATCGCAGTCTGGATATGTGTTTTGTCTTGGAGGTGGTGCTGTAAGCTGGAAGAGTTCTAAGCAAGAAACAGTTGCAGATTCTACAACCGAGGCAGAGTACATTGCTGCCTCAGATGCGGCAAAAGAGGCTGTTTGGATCAAGAAGTTCGTAACTGAACTTGGGGTGGTTCCTAGTATTGAGAGTCCGATTGAGCTCTATTGTGATAACAATGGAACAATCGCACAAGCTCAAGAGCCTAGATACCACCAGAGATCCAAACACATTCTCCGACGCTATCATCTGATTCGAGAGATCATAGATAGAGGCGATGTCAGGCTGTGCAGAGTTCCTACTGAGAACAATGTAGCAGACCCGTTGACTAAGCCCCTCACGCAGCAGAAGCATGATGGTCATTGCGCATCCATAGGTATTAGATACATGTATGATTGGCTTTAGTGCAAGTGGGAGATTGTTAGTAATATGCCCAAAAGCCAATCTATGGATGATTGTATTCATGTATACATATTTGAGGTTATGCCTATATATATGATTATGAGATAATCGCTTGCACATATATATAACCCTAGTGTATATGTATTTGATATGTATATTCTTAAAAGTCCCTAGTCGTTTATTATTATGGTTGGGTTGTAATAATAAAATAAGACTAGTGTATGTTGAGGATTGTATGAGATACGAATTCTACATACGGGTACAAGATGGGGATTTTGTTGACCGGACCGACCCACACAAGAACGCTACATGGAACGTTATATGTATGTCGATAGCGTTTCTTATAGATGTGATTGTCCTCCGACCTGAGATCGTCAAGGTATCCAACATATGAATCATGTACCTTGATATTATTCCTAGTCATCCGTAACTGGGTGGACATAAGGGTAATCATTGGGTATATGCCTAGTATGTAGTGGGTTTTGATTGATCAAGAGGGGATTCGTCCGACCTATATATAACGGGTATATTATCGAGTAGGTTTCTTGATAGAGTTGAACTGTTAAATGCATGGCCATGCTCGGATTAGGTGATATGGTGATATCACGGGTATCCGTTTTATACAGTTAACTCGAGGATCAAGAAACCGAGATTAGACATATACGAGATTGACGTTTCCATGTCTCGGTCTAATCTTGATAATGGGACAAAGGGACGATGACATATTCCGAGGCATAGTGAATCAGTTCTGATCTTGTCGTTCGGGTAGCAATGATGTGTTGCTAGACGCCGCTCTTTGTTTATGATTGTAAAATGAGATTTTACAATCATTACTGGATGTTACAAGTGCCTACAGGGTCACACACATAGAACCGTTGATTCGGGCAAGTGGTTGGACTGTGGTTAGACCATGGTTGGACCGGGTGTGGTTGGACCGTGGTTAAACCGTGGTTGGACCGTGGTTGAACCATGGACGTTTTTGGGGTGTTTTGGCTCACTAAATATCAGATTTATTGAACCATTATTGAGGCCATGTGATGTGTATTCCATAGTGCTTAATGGTGGACATGATGATGAGAATCTTAATCATGTGGCTAAAGGTGTTGGCCACCTTGTTTTCCACCTTTTGTGAGTTGGATTAGATAAAAGCATAATCTGATTGTGCAAGTGTAATCCAACATTTTTTGGGTCTGAAAAATTCAGAGCATTGAGCCTTGAGAAGTGTTCTTGAGAGCTTGAGAAAAACACACACATACACCACCATCTCTTCTTCTTTGAGAAAGAAAGGAAGAGCCAAATACACACCTTACACACAGCCCCGGTTTTTGTTGCTAGCACACCAATCCGGGGAGCTCGAAGCTTGTTTCATGGGACGACTCCAAGCTATCACGGTTCGTGTGGATACCGTAGAAGAGCAGGTCTTCTTCTTGCTCTTACTGATTCCATACACAAGTTAGGTGAAAGATCCTAACCTTACAGGTATGTAAAAATTGTTATACGGTTTTCTAGCTTCACATGTGTTCTTGGTTGTTTCCCTTGTCTTCCGCTGCATCTTTTTGCTTCTATATGAATGTCATATAGCCTAGGGAAACTTACACTATCCGATTTCCCTGTCACTCTTGGCCCTACTTCCTCTTCTTTTAGTTCTCCCGGTCGCGCGACGCCGCCGCCGCCCTGTTCTCTACGAGGCACCGAGGACGGGACCACGATGAGCCGCCATACGTCGCTTCCGTCACCACGCCTTCCATTCCCCCACGCCGCCGCCACCACAGGTTGCAGGGGAGACGGAGACGAGGAACGGGTTTTGTGCAGGGCCGTTGAGGGGTCACCTGCGTGTGGGTCTTCCCCCGCCGTTTCTGGTAAGTGCCGCCGCCTCCGTTGATTTTCTTTGTTCCTTTCTGTGTTGGTTTTGGGTCTGACTTGGTTGTGTTTGGGGTGGTGTGTATGGTGGCCGATGTCGCTGTATTGTCGGGGTTCGTCCGCCGGATGTGGGGATTGTGGTTGTCGACTCGGGTGCGGGCTTGATGGTGTGTTGTGGTGGCTGGATGTGTTGCTGTTCCGGCAGTGAGGTGCTCGGGTGCTGTGTGTGTTTCCGACCGGCAGTGGTGGGTCTGTTTTCCCGGGGTAAGGACTCATCTACCTTTCCTCTCCTTCAATTCGTTTGTTGTGATTCCGTAGTGGGTAGGACTTGAATTGATTTCGGTGGGATGCTTTACATCTTGGCAGATTCGTTGGGTGGCTGTTGGTGAAGTTGCGGCAAGGTTCACCTGAATCCGGCGAAGGCTCGGGAATTTTTCGGCGAGGCTCGGGAATTTTCCGGCGAGGCTCGGGAATTTTCCGGAGAAGGCTCGGGTTTTTGTTCCGGCAATTACGGTATTACCTCGATGCGAGATTTGATGTTCTAAACCCATTCATGGCATGTAATAATTATTGTAAGCATAATTGTGTATCGGGAATTGAAATTATTTAGTGAAATACCGGGTGCGGGGCTGTGAGTGTGTTTAACCGGGAATTTACCGACACAGGTAGAACCATAGGCCGGGAACATTTGGGCTCGGATTGAACTTGGAATTAAGTAACGGGCTTTGAGCCCAATCCTATACTTGGTTAACTAAGGACTTAAGGAAGTGGGCCTTGGGCCCGGAAATTGAATTTGGACTTAGATTGGGCTTTAGGCCGGAAACCTATTAAGGATATAATGTATGGGCCATAGGCCCGGGAACTACTCTTGGACTTAGTTGGGCTTAAGCCCGGGGAACCTTAGGTTCCGATACTCGGAGTTTTGGTGAGGGAACATTATGTCGGGTTTAGACCCGGGAATTTCATAAATGGCTAACTAGGGACGGGTTTAACTCGGTTGAGCATTATAGTTACATGCATGCACCTTTAATTGTAATTGTTTGTAATTTGTTGTATGTGCCGGTATTCAGGCACGGGTAACGCCTCGAGAGCTGGAGGATCTGTTTTGGGAAAAGCTCCACAGGACAATCGTCGTTGAGGTGACTTTATACGTCTTTTTATGTTTGTATGCATGAGCTTGTTAGATTGGTTTGTTTGAGTTGCATGCCTGTTTGCTAACATGCTATGATCTGTATTGTGTGCCTAAGTGTACCTTTTGCTTATGAGCTGGATATTTGGATTGTTATGGATTATAACATGTGGTGTGATTCTGGGTGTTTTGTGTGATGTATTGTGGGTCGGAGACCCGGTTATCTAGTTGAGTTGTTTTATCACACAACCCTGTTAAATCACAATCTCTTGGCACACATGAACTCATAATTTGTGAATAAGAATAATGTACAGTAGAAGTTAGGCTACTGTGTGCCGATGACCGGTTGGTTCGAGCGGGAAGTGATACCCCTCGGGTTTGCATGCAGGATAGCATGTGATATGCGGATTTGCATATGGGTCTGTAATGACCGGTTCTACCTCCCTCCTTCTACCTCCCCCTTTCTACCTCCCTCTTTCTCTCTGTCTCTCTCTCTCTCTCTCTATGGATATGTTTGGGCTTCGTGCCTGGTTTTATTTGGGCTTATGCCTGGTTGTCTCATAAGACGGGACCGAGCTCGACGCACACAGTAGGGGGCCCTGAATAATAAATTATAATAAGAAAACTTAACACACAACAGATGGAGAATAATGAACTGTTTGCTTGTTTGGCTTGGCATGTTAGTATTGGTTGTTGTATGTTGCTTACTTGTCTTGTTGCTCTTCTTTCCTTTCGGACTTGTTCTGCACACCTTCATAATTATATTTATATTGCTCACTGAGTAGGCGACTCACATAATCGCCAACGTTGTTTCTCAGACTCATAGTTAGCGTGCAGCCTCTTTCTTCTTTTCCCGGAGTACCGACGTGGTTATCTCAGCAGGTAGCTGTGCTTGATCTCCCGGTTGGATCCATAGAGTTGACATGCATACTGTTTTGTTTTTCTTATTCTTACTCCGTCTATTTCTTCCGCTACATTGAATTTTATTGAGATGTTACTGTTGATTTTGGATTACATTATCGGCGGGTTGCCGGGTTTATGTATTGATGATATATCGGCAGGATGCCGGGTTGATTTGAGGCTTGCTAAGCCAGTTGATTACGTACTTCGTGACATCTCAGAATTTTGAGAATTTCTTTTCAGATAATGTTTTGATATTGGATTTCGTGTCCTGGGTTTCAGGGGTATTTTGGTAATTTCCTTGTGTTTAAGTATTTTATTGTAAAATGGGACACGGGTGTTTTAGTGGGAGTATCATTTAATAAAATTCCCTGTTAAATGATTGTATACATGACTCTGATTTGTGTGAATTGATCATTGTAGAATTATCATGGCACAAAACATAAGTACTATGTCACTGCGATCAGTCCTTGAGAAGGAAAAACTGAATGGGAAGAATTTCCTTAAGTGGCATCGCAATTTGAGGATAGTCCTCAAGCAAGAAAAGAAGTTGTATGTCCTTGAGGGGTCTGTTCCTATTGAACCGGCACCTAATGCTCCTAGGGCAGAAAGAGATGCTTACATGAAGCATGTTGATGAAGCATTGGATGTTGCTTGCCTTATGCTTATCGCCATGGACTCTGAGCTTCAAAAGTAACATGAGAACTTGGGTGCTTTCGATATGATCGAACACCTGAAAATGCTCTTTGAAGAGCAAGCCAGACATGAGAGGTATGAGACCTCAAAGGCATTGTTCCATTGCAAGATGGCTGAGTCATCACCTGTCAGACCTCATATGCTCAAAATGATTGGATACATTGAGAGCCTTGAGGGGCTGGATTTTCCTTTGCAAAGAGAGTTGGCCGTTGATCTAGTCCTGCAATTGTTGCCAGATAGTTATAGCCAATTTGTCATGAATTTCAACATGAATCATCTTGACAAGTCTTTGTCTGAGTTGCTTAACATGTTGGGAACAGTTGAGCAACAGATGAAGGCTAATAAATCCAACAACTTTTTGATGGTTGGAAATGGCAAAGGAAAGGGAAAAGCCAAGTTTAGCAAGAAGAAGAAATGTACCAAAAAGTTTGGTTCATGTGCATCTTCTTCTTCACATGTGCTGAAACCCAAAGGTGGCGTTGCAAAGGAAGGACAATGTTTCCATTGTAAGAAACCTGGCCATTGGAAGCATAACTGCCCTGTTTACCTTGAGGAGGTGAAGAAACAGAAGGGAAGTAAGACTTCCCCTTAAGGTATTCTTGTTATAGAAGCTAATATTTCTATCTCTGCATCATGGGTATTAGATACCGGATTTGGTTCTCACATTTGTGTAAATGTGCAGGATCTGAGAAAGAGTAGAAGATTAGCAATGGGTGAAGTGGACCTGCATGTTGGAAATGGAGCAAGATTTGCTGCATTAGCCGTAGGGACTTATTTTCTATCTTTACTGAGTGGTTTGGTTTTGGAACTTGATGATTGTTATTATATACCTACTATAAGCAGGAATTTGATTTCTGTCTCTTGTCTGGACAAGAAGGGTTTTTCATTCATAATAAAGAACTACTGTTGTTCTATTTATTTGAATGATATTTATTATGGTGGTGCATATTTAAGCAATGGTTTGTATGTTTTGAACCGAGAAACACCAATCTATAACATTAATTCGAAGAAGGTTAAATTAAACGATTCTAATACGACCTATCTCTGGCATTTGGGCCATATAAACGAGACTCGTATTTCTAAACTCCATAAGGATGGGATTTTAGACTCATTTGATTTTGAATCATATGAGACATGTGAGTCATGTTTATTGGGCAAAATGACGAAGGCTCCTTTTGCCGGTAAAGGTGAAAGGGCTTCAGACTTGTTAGGCCTTATACATTCTGATGTATGTGGGCCTATGTCAACACTGGCTAGAGGTGGATTTCAGTACTTCATTACATTTACTGATGATTATAGTAGATATGGCTATGCGTATCTTATGAAGCACAAGTCAGAATCCTTTGAAAAGTTCAAAGAATTCAAGAATGAAGTACAGAATCAACTTGGTAAGAGTAATAAAATGCTTCGATCTGATCGAGGAGGTGAATACTTAGACCGAGAATTTCTTGATCATCTAAAGGAATGTGGTATAGTATCACAACTTAGTCCACCAGGTACACCTCAATGGAATGGTGTATCTGAAAGGAGAAATAGAACTCAGTTAGACATGGTTCATTCTATGATGAGTCAAGCTGACCTTCCTTCTTCATTTTGGGGACATGCTTTATTGGCTGCTGCCTTTACACTTAACCGTGTTCCATTTAAATCGGTTGAAAAGACACCACATGAGATGTGGACTGGGAAACGTCCAAATTTGTCCTTTATGAAGATTTGGGGTTGCGAGGCTTACGTAAGACGTCAAGCATCAGACAAACTCGGCCCTAAATCTGACAAGTGCCTTTTTGTTGGATATCCTAAAGAAACTAAAGGATATTATTTCTATAATCCCACAGCGCAAAAAGTGTTTGTTGAACGTACTCCTATTTTTCTTTAAAGAAAATTTATTTCTAGAGAGATCAGTGGGAGAAAAATAGAACTCGAAGAAGTTCGAGTACAACAAGAAGCTATAGAGGATGAGATGGAACAAGGACAGGAACCACAAGATGTTGTGGGTGAAAATCCTGTACCTGTAACACATGGACCACGTACGTCTGATAGGACTCGGTATGAGCCTGAGAGATATGGATTTCTTTTGACTCATATTGGAGACGTGATGCTCATGGATGAAGATGAGCCCACTTCCTATCAGCAGGCAATTAGGGGCCCAGACTCTAAGAAGTGGCTAGAAGCCATGAATTCTGAGATGGAATCCATGTATGAAAACAAGGTATGGACCTTGGTTGATCCACCTGAAGGGAAAAAACCCATTGGGTGCAAGTGGGTCTATAAGAAGAAGACCGACATGGATGGTAATGTGATTACCTTTAAAGGGCGATTGGTTTCTAAAGGTTTCAAACAAGTTCATGGTATTGACTATGATGAAACTTTTTCGCCAGTTGCCATGGTTAAATCCATCCGAATTCTATTGGCTATAGCTACATACCATGATTATGAGATATGGCAGATGGATGTTAAAACCGCTTTCCTTAATGGAAACCTTTTAGAGGATGTGTACATGACACAACCTGAAGGTTTTGTCACTCCAGAGAATGCTAATAAGGTATGCAAATTGCAAAGATCCATTTATGGATTAAAGCAAGCTTCTAGGAGTTGGAATCTTCGTTTTGATGAAGTAATCAAACAGTTTGGTTTCATCAAAAATGAAAATGAGCCATGTGTTTACAAGAAGGTTAGTGGGAGTACAATCATTTTCTTGTTGTTGTATGTTGACGACATTCTGCTCATTGGGAATGATATTCCAACACTACTATCTGTAATGACTTGGTAAGGAAAGAATTTCTTAATGAAGGACTTAGGAGAAGCTGCCTACGTGCTAGGTATAAAGATCTATAGAGATAGATCCAAAAGGCTTCTTGGTCTAAGTCAAAGTACATATATTGACAAGGTTCTTAAAAGGTTTAGCATGCAAGACTCCAAGAAAGGTTTCTTGCCCATGTCACATGGCATAACTCTCTCAAAGAATCAATGTCCTAGTACATCTAAGGAGAGAGAACAAATGAGTAAGATCCCTTATGCATCTGCAATAGGATCTATCATGTATGCCACGCTATGTACTCGACCAGATGTCGCATATGCATTAAGTGTCACAAGCAGATATCAATCTGATCCCGGTGAAGGTCACTGGACAGCGGTTAAGAACATCCTTAAGTACTTGAGAAGAACTAAGGATGCATTCCTTGTATACAGAAGCATTGATGAGCTTGTTGTAAAGGGTTACACAGATGCTAGCTTCCAAACTGACGGCGATGATTTAAGATCGCATTTAGGTTATGTGTTTTGTCTTGGAGGTGGTGTTGTTTGCTGGAAGAGTTCAAAGCAAGAAACAGTTGCCGATTCTACTACTGAGGCTGAATATATAGCTGCCTCTGATGCAGCGAAAGAGGTTGTTTGGATTAAGAAGTTTGTAACTGAACTTGGGGTGGTTCCGAGCATTGACAGTCCGATTGAGCTCTATTGTGACAACAATGTAACAATCGCACAGGCTCAGGAACCTAGATACCACCAAAGATCCAAACATATACTCCGACGCTACCATCTTATTAGAGAGATCATTAGCAGAGGCGATGTGAGGCTATGCAAGGTTCCTTCTGAGAACAATGTAGCAGATCCTTTGACTAAGTCGCTCACACAGCAGAAGTATGATGGTCATGCTAGATCCATTGGTATTAGATACATGGATGATTGGCTTTAGTGCAAGTGGCAGATTGTTAGTGTAATGCCCAAAAGCCAATCATTGGATGATTATGTAGTCATGTATATTTATTAAGGTTTTATTCCAATAAATATGTTTATCAGTGATAAATGCTTGCACATATTTGTAACCTAAGAATATTTTACATTCTTGAATTGTCCCTAGTTGATTATTATTATGGATGGGTTGTAATAATAAATTAAGACTAGCGTATGTTGAGAATTATATGAGATATGAATTCTACATACGGGTACAAGTTAGAGAACTTGTGGTCTGGACTGACTCGACATAAGAACACTACATGGACTATTATATATATATTGTCATTAGTGGTTCTTATATATACTATCCTTAGACCTGAGATCATCAAGGTTTCCCAACATATGGGTCGTGTACTTTGACATTACTCTTAGTTACCCGTAACTGAGTAAACCTTAGAGTAATTGTTGGGTACATGATATAATGTGTAGTGGATTTTGTATGATCAAGATGGAATTCGTCCAATCCATATAACGGGTATATTATCAGTCGGGCCTCTTGATAGAGTTGAACTATAAATGCATGGCCATGCTCAGATTAAATGATATGGGGATATCATTTGTATCTGTTTTACACAGTTAACTCAGGGATCAAGAAAACTTAGATTAAACATATACGAGAATGACATATTCCATGTCTCGTGTTTGATCTTGATAATGTGACGAAAGGATAATGACATTTTTCTGAGGCATAATGAATCAGTACTGATCTGGTCACTTGGGTACCAATGATGTGTTGCTAGACACCGCTCATTGTTTACAATTATAAATGAGAGTTTATAATTATTGCCAACGTGATTAGTGCCTACAGGGTCACACACTTAGAACTGTTGATTCGAGCCAGTGGTTATACCATGGTTCGCCCAGGTTATTGAGCTAATGGTTAGACCATGGTTGGACCGGGTCGTTTGGGTTGATTGGTTCAATAGTTACCAGAATTATTGAACCTGAATTATTGTCCAAAAGGCATGAAAGGATGTGTTGTTTTATATATATGTTGATATATATGATTGAGTTAGTGGAGACATGATCATGTTGATGATTGTGACTAAAGTATAGAAAATGGAAAACACAATCAATCATGATAAGATGTATGTATAATTAGGTTGGCCATTTCTATATTAACTAACATTGATATGTATATGTGATATACATGAAAGAGAGTTGAGTATAGACTTAACACATTCACTTCATAGTTGAGAAAAAACACATCAAATACTCTAGGCTCTCTCTCTCGAAATTTTGCAGCTAGCACTGCAGCTCGAGAGTGCTCGGGTTAGTGATCGTGTGACGGTTGCTAGCAGTCATCGACGGTTCGTGTGGATATCGTAGAGGAGTCGGATTTCTGTCCGGTTCTTGCTGATTCGGATCATCAGTTGAGTGGAAGATCTCAACCAAACTAGGTATGAAATTTTTGTTATTCGGTTTACCTCGTTTCACATGGATCCTCCATTAGTTCCGAGTTTTCCGCTGCGCGTATTGTCTCTTTGTTTGCATACCCTGTTACTTACAGTACTATCCCCAGCGGATACTTAGGGATGAGATGATTCCCTATTCCCCAGTGGAAACCTCCGGAACATGAAATGTTCCAACCCCATGGTACACATGTCAAGCATCAATATAGGTATCAGCAAGCTTTGTAAAATTTGGTTGTTCTTCTTTTCGTTGGTTCGTCTTCAGATTTCTAAAGTATCACCAACGAGGGGCATCTGCATGTGAACACCAAATTTGACCCATGATTTTATTTTATTTCTTTAAATTATAATTGTATTTATGTCTTTGATTGATTAGATGATTTGATTTATGACATGAATATGTTTGTGATTTGATGTTGTAGAACAAGAGTATTTTGTTTAATTTATTTTTTTATTTATTTTTGGCCCTTAATTATTTATTGAATTTTGGGATTAGAGATAAATATTAAGTTTGGGCTAATAAAATATGGATTCTCCAATAGTAGCAGCCATTTAAACACATTGCCTCCAGCCCAATTTAATCCTAATTTTCATGCAAATTTGGGATTAAATATATATTTTGCCAATTTTGTGCTTTTTTATGGAGGTTTTATTGAAAAAAGGGATAATTTTTTATGTGGGGTTGATAAAAAGGAAAAGTATTGGGGTGGGATACAAGTTTAAGGTGTTTTTTGGGTCAGGAAATATTCTAAAGGGCGTGGAAACCAACTAAGAATCGGATTGGAGGAGTGTGAGGACCCGACCCAAAATCACTTGGGTCTCCTCGCCTTTTCCTTTACACCTTCTTCTTAACCAACACCCATTACCTTTGGAGTCGCCACCCGAATTTTATTATACGACAAAATTCGGGAAAAAGCCGTTCTTGAATCCTAATGACTCCGTTCAAAGCAACTGATTGGCGAACCAAAGATAATGGGCCCGGGGATTCGTCATGGAAGGGAAGGTGTTAGGCACCCATCCATGTTGGGGCAAAACTTTGTGCAATTGAAGAAAATAAGTATGCCTTGTGAAAGTGTGTGCATAGTGTGGAAACAAATCACATAAATAATAAAATTAAAAACAAAAAGAGAAATAAAAATATTTGGGCTTGAGTCTCCACCGCTAGAGACTACCTACGTACCTCGGCGACCGGGTTCAAAGCCAAGTAGTTCTTGTCATGGCATCACCACACTCACATCATCAAAAGCATCATCAAATCATCAAGCAAATGATAAACTCAAAGGGTTTAGGAATACCTATTGTAGCCCTCTTTTGACTCCTTGGATTGGGTTGTCTTCTCCACCCACTTTCTTCCCACTCTTTTAGCTCAATTGTTAACCCCCTCTTGATTTACCCTTGTTGGATTATTGTTGATGCTCCCCACGAAATTCCTCTAGTGTTTTTCCCTAAAAGAAGATTTCTGGGCTTGGAGAAGTAGAGTTTCTCCAAGCAACAAAGCTTATAGGAAGTGTGTGTAAAAAATGAGAGATTGATCCCCTGAAATGTGAATGGGAGGCCCTATTTAATAGTGTTTTGGGGAGTTTTGGGGCGTCGACCTGCTTAATGACCAAGGTCACAGCCAAAAATCTGGTCCAAAACCGTGTCAAATCAAATTAGGAGTGAAATCGGGGGAAAATCGAATTTCTGGGCATCATAACCGCCATGGCCGGCGGTCATTGGCTGGATGGCCACTAGGCCCAGCTGTCATCTGTGGATGGCTACTCGGACCTGGCGGTCGTCCCTCCATGACTGCCCAGCCCCTCCTATGTTCCCCTGTTCTTTCCTTTTTTGTTCTCGATTTCTCCTAATTCCTCCCTGATTTGATTCAACCGCATAATCAACCCCTAATCAACCTAAAATCACCTCTTTTCTTGATTACTACTCCTCCCAATCATTCCATAACTGATTGATTACAAATCAATCCCCCATTTTATGTAAAATCATGCCAAAAACACATTCCCCATTTAAATGATGATTTAACTCTGATTTTCCACGAAAATCAGAGCTAAAATTAGACTGCAAGGAATGTGTTTATGGGCTGATTAACTCTGAAAAGTCCATATTCCATTAACTTAAGCCCTCAATTTTATCCAAAACCCAAAAATAAATCATCTCAATATAATGGGTTAAAATAAAAAAGAAAGCCCAAATTAATAAAATAAGACAATAATTTAATGAATTAGACCTTAGTATATTTTTATCCTAAGATTAAATCATCTTATTAATCCTAAGATTCAAATATATAAATTTCCAATTCATAAAATATATGTATTCTTCTTAAATAAATCCTTAGTGTGCCTTAACCAAAGACCAAATCATCTCATTAATCTTATGGTTTGAGCATACTCAAAGTCTAAATTAGAAGAATATTTGTGGGTCAAATTTGGGTGTTCACAAGGAGGAGAAGTAAGAAAAAGGAAAAATTGTGCAGTCGGAGGTGGAGATGGAGACATGACCGCCACCATTGGCAGACAAGGAAGATATGAGCGCCAAGCCTCGGCGGTTGTCATGACATGACTGCCAGGGCTATGGCGGTCGTCGCTTCTACAATCTTCCTTTTTCCTCTTTTTCCAATTTCTAGCTCTTAACATTCAAATTTAGGGGTTCAATCTTGACCCTTAGATTAATAGGACGAACCCTTCCCCCCTGAACACTATAAATAGACCCCACATTTAAGGAAGACATTAGAATTATTCTCTATACACCTAAAGCCTTGAGTGCTTGGAGGAATCCTTATTCTTTGAGCACATGAGGCATTAAAGGAGCTGATTTTCTGGAGCAATCCCATGGAGAGGAGTAGAAACAATCTAGTAGAAAGAGGAGAGAAAGAGGAGAGTAAGAAGGAGGTCAATCGGAGCAAATCGTTAGAGAAAAGAGTGCAAACCCGAGAGGAGCTTTCTTCTCTATGCAGTCGCGAGAAAATTGCAATATCTCAGGCTGTAGACGTCGGATTGCTACTTTCTAGGAGTCTGTAGAAATCTAAGAGAGAGATCCACAATTTTTCTGTTGACGCCAGAGACTGATTCGGCCTCCTTATGCACCAGTTTTCAATTTGAAGTCAGGTCAAGATTTTGTTGAGAAGCAGAAAGCTAATAGGAGCGAGAGGAGGCTTTCAAGAGGTAACCCTAACCCTTTTCATTCGATTTTATCTGTTGTGTTGTGTTGCTATGATGCTATTGATGATGATGCTTTGATTATAGTGTGATTCTATGTTAGAACTGCGTGGCTTTGACTCTGGTCACACGGGTACGTAGGTAGTCTCGGTCTGAAAATGGGATGCAAGCCAAATTGTGTGTTTCTCTTCACTTTTGCTGTGCCGTCATGATGCTACTGTTGTGTTGTCATGTTGTGTTGTTGCTGCGTTGTTGTTGTGTTATGTTGTGATGCCATGTAAGAACTACGTGAGCTTTGAAACCGGTCGCCGGAGTATATAGGTGGATTCTAGTGCTAGAATCTCAAGCTCAATTATGTGTTTATTTTCCGTTTTGTTTTTTATTTTTGTTTTGTTTTCTTTTGATGTTGTTTGTGCATAAGGCATACTTTGATCTTCAATTGTACACAATTTCACCCCAACACAGATGGGTGCTTAACACCTTCCTATCTGTGATGAACCCCCGAATCCTACTTCTTTTTGGTCCGCTATGACTGGTTGCTTTGTGTAATGGATGTCAGATTTTTCCCTGAATTTTGTCCCTTAGTAAAATTCAGGTAGCGACTCCCTTGATGTAGTGAGGGATCAAATTAATTTTTGGTCAGGTCCTCACAACAGTAAGGGAGTGTGTCTTGTCATATTATCTAGACATTTGTCCACTGACAGGGATCTAGATACCCTCGTCTAGGTATTGGTCACCTTGGACAAGTATCCAGACCTTCTCTTTGTCCTAGAAATTGGGCTATGGACAGATATTTGGGTATGTTCTAGCCTATATGTTGGTCATTATTAGAGCTCGGGCTAGAAAACATACAACACTATTTGTCTAGCCCAACAGTGGTTAAATCCGGTAGTGAAGGTCCCATAATTTGCAAAGTAAACAATTTGTAATTAGTTATAGTAATTATTTTGCTAATAGAATAATATCTTTTTGAAGACCATATTGCAGAAGGATAAATATGTTTTTTTTTTCTGGAATTGGAAAGAAGAGATGTGAATGTTTTAAGTTTGCGTACAAGAAGACTTGAACACTTGAACACGGGGCCTCAATTAAGCGGAACTAAGGGTGCGTTTGTGTCATGGGACAGGGACATGCGCTTGGGGACAGTGTCCCAAAGGGGGGTTTTTTGGAACGCAGGACGGACTGTTCATCACGGGCGCGCATCCTTTTTATTTGGTATAAAACCTTTTTTTTCGTTTCCTCAAAATTGCATGGGCAAAGTCCCGTTCGATAGACTACAATGTTCTCGTCCCGAAATTACCCTCGTTCTTTTTTCATAATACCCAAAAACCCAAAACGTATAAAAACGAAAAAAAATCCAACGGAAAAACTCACCCAAGGTACGTCTCTCTCTCTCTCTCTCTCTCTCTCTCTCTCTCTCTCTCTCTCTCTCTCTCTCTCTCTCTCTCTCTCGATCTGCTCACTTGTTCCTCTCGTTTCCCTTCCCCTCTTCAGCTTCTTTTCTTCTCCGTGCTTCGCCTGTACTCATTCGTCTTCCCCTCTTCATCTCGTCTTTGCTGCTATGTATGTGTTTGGATGGTATGACTGTGTTGTAGTGCGCTTCCATTCGGTTTTGTTTCGATTTTTTTTTTATTGTTGCGATTGTAGGTGCCTACATTTGTTGAATATGTGTTGTGCGAATTCTTCCTCTTCTGTTGCTATTTGTCTGCTATTGTTGGTGTTGTTGACAGAAATCTTAATTTGCTGTAAATGATTGTGTAATTGGTTTTGTAATGTGTTTATTTACGGTGGATAGTTGTTTTAGTACTTCTATTTCACCCACAAGCCTCGATCCCCAAATTGGCAGAAACCCTAATTTATGTAATTAGCCCATTTTCGTCGAACTAATTGCGTAATTGGTTGTTCTATGTGGTTATTTGCGGTGGATTGTTGTTTTATTGCTTCGATTTCGCCCACAAACCTCGATCCCTAAATTGACAGAAATCCTAATTTATGTAAGTCGCCCTAATTTGTCCAATTGACCGTGTAATTGGATGTTTTATGTGTTTATTTGTGGTGGATTGTTGTTTTGTTGCTTGGATTTATCCCACTGGCCTTAATCCTCAATTTGACAGAAATCCTAATTTGTCCAATTAACTGTGTAAATGGATGTTTTATGTGTTTATTTGCGGTGGATTGTTGTTTTCTTGCTTCGATTTTGCACACAAGCCTTGATCCCCTATTTGACAGAAACCCTAAGTTGTGTAATTGCCCCTAATTTTTGTAAATGATTGTGTAATTGTTGTTTTAAGTGGTTGTTATAAGTAGGATTGTTGTTTTCTTTGAATTTGCACACAAGCCTCGATCCCGAATTGACAGAAACCCTTAGTTGTGTAATTGGCCCTAAATTTTGTAAATGATTGTGTAATTGGTTGTTTTAAGTGTTTCTTTGCGGTGGATTGTTGTTTTCTTGCTTTGAATTTGCACACAAATCCGATCCCCAACTCGTATGAACTCCATTTAGTTTAATTGAATGCATTTCTGAGCGAGTCCGAATAATGTGTTATTTGTAATTTTGGCTAAAATTATGCTCTTTGTGTAAAAATATATTAGTTGCTATGAGGTATTAAGTGCAAAGAGTTGTAGGGAAACACTGGTGATATGTTATCGTCGAAGGATACCAGAGGTATGTTCATCTGAGTGGAAGCAGGAACATGGTTGTTGTAGTTGTTATAAGTTGGTTGTTGCTCATTTCTTTCCTTTCTGTCGGTGTAGTTGTTGATTGTGCATGCGGTAATCTATTTTTTTTTCCATGTTGATTGCTTTGTTAGACTGAATATGGGCCATTGCAAGTGTTGTGATGTATGTGATATGGAGGATGAACCTTCAATTGCTGTTGAGCAAAAATGTGCACTTGAGAGCGCGGCTTTCAGGGTGAAGAAAAATGAAGAGGGGAACCCCATATTTATAGCCTCAAACTATGGTACTCTTGTAACTCTTCAAATCTCAAAATGTGTGGTCACTGGCTTCAGGCAAAAAGTTCGTTTCTTTGATACGGGGCTCAAAAAATTCTTAAAATATTCCTAAATGTTCTATCCCTTGTGTTCTAAGGGATTTTGCGAAAAATGGCGCGTGACACTGACTAGAAACGCATTATCAAACAACGTTTGAAAATTTACACGGGACATAGGTCATGGCTTCGCCAAAATCTTTATAAAATCAAAACGGGACCCTCCCACATCTCTAAAGATTCTCAAAAATTGAGGGAAGGTGGCATTTCATGTCTTCTACGCTTCCATGTTTGGTTCGAAAAATGGATGAGGGAAATGTTTTCAACAAAAATTCCAAAAATATCCTTGACTCGCGTGCACTAATTTTGAAAAATTCAAATGGGACCGTTCGGGAGCCCAGAAAATTCTAAAAATATTTCCCAAGGTGCGTCACATCCTGATAAAGAAGATTGTAGGAAAAAAGGCACTCAAATCAAAGTTCAGATGCACTTCTGATGACAAAAAGTAAAAGAAGGGGGGAAAAATGCTTGTGACCGACCGGCTAGCCTTGCACTTGGGCGGTCCGGTCTCGGGCCATTTTTCCTTCTCCCCTGACTTTTCTTTCGAAAATTATTTGGGGACCTTCCAAACCCGAAAAAATATGGGCACGCTCGTGACGACGAGTAGAATTTTTAGGTACAAATATCCTTTCAAGAAAATTTGTAAAAAGACCAAAATACCGTTGGTCAAACTTTGTCGTCTTCTCGCTTCTGTTGCTGGCTTCAGGCTTATTTGGGTCATTTTACGAAAAATTCTCAAAAAATATCCGGGACTCTGGAGACTTTCTCGTCGCTTTCTTTGGTTATTCCCTAGTGTGTTCTACCCTAGGGAGGCTCTTATTTCTGAAATATGCTCGTGACTTCGAGGGCAAAATTTTAGTGCTAACACCAAGTAAAACAAAAAAAGGAAACAGTATTACACATGTATTTTCTAGACTTCATTCACAAAGTAACAAATTAATTTTAAGCTTCGAAAAATTGCATCCTTCAATAGTAATAATTTTTTTAATTTATAAAATATTCCCACATACTCAAAATGTAGTTAGAAATAAATTAAAATTGGTATCTCCAAATTTTATACCTTCATTAACCCTTAAAATTTTTGTTATTCTATACTTAACCAATTCTTACAACACTAAGGGCAAGCATTTGTCTTGTGTCCAATCAACCAAACACAATTCATTATATAATGTAATACAACAGTCCCAATCAAACCAAATGGGCAGTGCAATTATCCAGTCCAACGCACCCTAAATCACTTAAGTATAACACTCCCAAATTTTTTTTTTTTCTGTCGGAAAGCATAGCAGTTTTATATAACCATGAAAATACTAAGTCCGAAGAATACATCAAATAGACATATTACAATAACCATCCAATATTTGTTAAGAGAGGATTTATAATAACCAGGGACAGTTGTGGTTGCAGCTCCTCACAGAAGCCATTCTACAAGCATGTCCCTGCCAAATCCTTTCCAACCATAGCAACAGAACACAGTTGAAAGGTGTTGGAGATAATGGTAGAAAGCTGATGTTGAAAAGCTTAGGGTAGCTATTCTGCATCCGTTGTCCTCGTCTCAACACACACTAAAATACATAGATAATAAAAAATCAGCAAAAGCAAAAACAAAAACATAGTCACCGGTGCCCGGGCTCCGCCATAGTCCGTTTCAGGGTCGCCAAACACAGTCGCGACCAGGAGCAACAATCAACATAGTAACCAAGCCAGAGTGCATAACTGCATATGAGTGGGGGAATGTCTACAGAGTAGATGACCACTCTAGTACAGGCACTTGAAGAACCTCCCCAGGAGAGTTCAGGAAGAAAACATCGTTGCTCCATCACCAATTTGATAGACCCATCCCAGGATTGAAGTTGTCAGAGAAGTTGACCAGCATATCCCTACTGCTTGATCACCTGAGATCATAGAACAAAAAACAAGGATAGAAACCCTTGTCCAAAACACATAGCAGAAGTTCAGAATACAAAAGATTCGAAACAATATAAAATGTGCCACACAAACGCATTGAGGATAAATTCCTTCTCGCTTCAATAGCGACGAAAAAGCCTTGATACTCCTCCTTCCCCCAGAAGATGTACTAGGCTATTAAACCAAACTGCATTAGTCACCAGCTGGGGAGGGCTCCACAACTACCGCCCCCACCTCCAGCCCATTTCTTGCTTCTTGTCCCATGGCATCTTTGCTCCCCTCAACAGTTGCCTCGAAAGCTTGAATCAATTCCACAGGAGTAGGTTGATACACGACTTTGGCCCTCCTTGCCATTTTCTTCCAGCTGGGTTTGGAAGACAAGGCATGGATGGGGGCGGTGTCATGTAGGTCAGTAACTAACTCCGCCACTGTGTTCATGAGACCAGTATGACCCCGCCGCGCAGATTCACTAATCGGAGAAAGAAGTACATCCTCCTCTGGGAGCTTCCGCTTCCTGGATACTGGATCTTCCCCCTGCTTCTCCGAAGAGGATGAGGTTGATGGTGCTCGCCCATTATATCCCGTATTAGGAGGGTTTACTTCCTCTATGTTCGGTTCAGCCATTTCCAATGGGACATGCTTCTTCGCCGGATAGTATTTACCCAGTGTTTCCTTTGCCCGTATCCATGGTCCAAAGCTGTTTTCCGCCGGTTTCTCCACCCCTTCATCTGGCCGAGGAGGTTTAATGTACCTGCTCGTTGGGTGTGTAATACGTCCGCATCGTACTCAAAGCTCCCCAAGTCGCTCATACTTGAATTTAATCCATATTTCCTTGCCAGATTAGTCCAAACATGCTATACTAGGGAATAGCGGCATGTTTGTTTCGATCTCAACTCTGGCACGAATGAAGCCCTGCCAGCCTAACATGGCCTCCAGGGTGGGCTCGTAAAAGTGAAAAACCGTAAATACAGCCCCAATTTTTACCACCCTATTGTGGGTTAACAAATTTGGGGGAATGTCAAGGATCTGAACCCAAATTAGGACTTTTTGAAAACTTACTTGGCTGAGTATCATGTCCGGAAACCATCCCTTCAGACAGAAGTACATATTCGATACCAGCCAGAGGGAACCCTTCAGCACCTTCTTCTTGTCCTCTTCCAATTCAAATCCGATGAGGAAAATGTTGTTAATCTTAGGGATAATGCAGAAGTCCCCTTTAATGTACCAGACACTCTGCATTTGACTCCGGATCTGGCTGATATGAGGCCTACGATCCCCCAGCACCTTTCCGATGTCGTAGGTGCGAGCAACAATGGCACCTAGACTTTCCTCCGGGGAAATAGAGTCCTGTTGTGCCGTCTCACCACCTAGATCGATGACACGACGGGAGGGGGGTTCAGCCATGAGTTCAATCCCTACGTAAACAAGGAAGGTAGGTAAGTTTCAAGATCTAGTAAAGTGTGTTGAAGGCGGCAGCAAAAAAAACCTAGATCGGGGTTAGAGAGGATTTCACGCGTTTTACGCGCCATGCATTGGCAGCTAGGTTATGATGCAGTGATCTCAAATACATAACACTCCAAAATTAGAGCAATGCCACATGGGTGTATAACATTAAGTATAACACTCCTGTTAAGAATAACTGGTTTAATTGGGAAACTTTGATGAAGAAAAATTGAGAGGAGAGGATGAAGAAGAAGAGAAGAAATGGGGGAGGGGAACCGAGCTCGTTACTCTCTATCCCTTATTTCTTTCTCAGTTACAATATATATATAATAATGATAGGTATGTATTTAGTATGTATTACAATGACATACATACTCGTATAATACATGTTTTATAACACTCCCATTTGGATGTCATTGTGTTGATGGATAGAATACGCTTTGGGGATACTGCCTCATTAAAAACCTTACCAAGAAAAACCCAGTAGGATAAAAACTTGGTGAAGGGAAAAAGAGTGCAGTGCGTATTCTACTTCCCCTCATTTTGGCCTCCATTGATTGCTTGATGTCGTTGCACGCCAAACGCCCTTGTCATCTTGCTTTTGTAGTCCCAATGATATTGCAATATCATGTGTAAAGTTGTAGTTGATGTCCGTCTGTGCTTTATGTGGACTAGATAAGGGATCTACATCTGCAAAAATCAACCATACTCTCTTTCGGGTTTATAGGATTACATATTTGTTATTTCCCAAAGAAAAGAGCAAATACATAACTTGCCAATAGGTCCTAAGTCAAAAGCTTCAGGCTTTATGTTACAAGCAATACATATTGTACTTAGACAGGGTACTCCAAGACCTGTCTAATAGCACGGTATTTGGAAGCTTCTTCTAGAGTTCCAATCACTAAACATATCAACATAAGTTTATCCATACACATAATTATCATGTAAAGATTAACTCCAAATTTTGTAATTTCCCGGGAATTAGTTGCTTTAGGCAACTTGGATCCTTCAGGGATCTTCATGTATATTTCACGACTTATGGATCCATAGTAGGCTGTAAAAGCATTCATTAGATGCATTTCTAATTCTTTTCATATAATGCCAGACTTATAAAAATAATTGCATCTACCAGAGGGGAGTGTATCTCCTCATAATTAATATCAGGTCGTTTGGGTAAAACCTTGTGCTATAAAAACCGTGCTTTTATATCTCATTATTTTTTCGCACAAATACCTTTTTTACGACTGATCAATTTTACACCATTTGGTGTATGGACTACAGGTCCGAAAAATTTCTCACTTCACAAGCAAGTCCAACACAGCCTTAATTACATTTCTCTTATTTAGGCCAATCGTTTTTGCGCCTACATTCATCAATGTAGGTTCATGATCCTCATTTTTATTTAGCGCTATATTATAAATAAAATAAGTGTTCCGTCGACGGTTATTTCACGTCGGTTCCATCTTATTTCTGACACTGTAATTCAGATCTCATCATACTCATTTATTTCAGGTACCTAAGTTACTTCTGGAACTTTATCAATTGTGTCAGAAAACCTTTTCTGGAGGATTTTCCTCTTCTTGAGGACTTTTATTATGAACCTCTACTGGAGGTCTTATTTTCTCACTGGGGCCATATTTGCTCCTTTTTCTCTATTCGAGAATTTTGTTTTCTTTTTTGGAACCGAGTATATTCTATGCTTCTGGCATACTTTAGATTCATTTGCATACTATACTTGTTCTTCTGGAACATTAATTTGAACAGGAGCATTTGCAGCTGGTTTATAAGATTTGGTCACTTTATGTGTCTGGCAATTGCATATCAATTTCCTGCAAATGAATCATCTTTTGAACTTCAGGTTCATACTAATTTGTTTGATGATCATCAATCATACATTGATAATGCATTTAAATAATATCTTGATCCAGCTGCTTATTTTCTCCCCCTGATGTTGGGTATACACACATATCGAATTAACAATAAGCAAATTTTGCTATACATGAATCTCCAATCTTTTAGTCAATAGTTTCAATAATCGTTGTAATTGATGGAGATTTTTATACCCAACATCTATTCCCAACCTTCTTTAAGGACCAGCTTTATTATGCTATGGTAGAGCATTTTATACTTTTACAACCAACGGTCCGAAGATGGGAGTTACTAGGTTCGTGACCATGAACCAATTAAATGGGGAGACCTTATGATAACTTGTTGGCTTGATGCACACAAGTGTTGCTGCGTGTAAAAACCATTTTCTCAAATAGTCATATTCCATCAATGGTCCTGCAATCAATTGTCAATGTTCCCCCAGATCTGTTTGAGTTTATTTCCAATGATATACGTTACCCATTGAAGAAATATACCAGCATTATCTAGACATATAGTCTAATAACATAAGTAGGGATATGTACCCGCAAGTGGCCAAATTATTAAATTAGTGCGCACAATGCCAACTTGCGTCACACAATGGACCATCTAGTCGATGCATCGTGAAAATTACCTAGATGGTCAACACGGCGGATTTATTAATCCGCGTTCATGTCCCTGTATTATTTCCAAACTTGCTGGTGATTCTAGGCCAATCTCATCTTAGGAAGGCCTTACAATTAATTTCGCAGCAAACAAACACATGGAAATTCATTGATTGTAAAACTTCTGGTTTTTCAATGAATGATCCAATAAATTTCGTGTATCATTATTGACCCGGGATGGCCCAACCGGTCATGCCAAACAATAAGTCCATGTACCAACTTCAAGTTGGTGCCAGCTTCAGGCTGCTATTTATGTGCCAGCTGTTAGGACTAATGCTTCCATGTTTCATTTCAGGGTTTTGATAATGACAAACTAACCAAAGCTCCATTCATGAATTCATTCCTTGAAGAAAGCAAAAAGACATCAAACAATGAAGCACAAGTCTAAGACAAAGGAGTACAAGATTTGAAGCAACAAGGATGAAGATATATAGAGAGTTCATCTATAGGAAATCCTTGTAAATGGTAACTCAAGTACTCCAAGTTAATGCTCAAACCAAAAATCATTTTCCTCATGCATTTCATAAATCATGTAAGTCATAAAACTG
>JAKUCV010005256.1:0-22861 GCA_028386065.3 Turnera subulata
AGGCAACAGCTCTAAGGCCGGATTCCTTCTTCCTTCTTCTTCTCCCTTTTCTTCCTCTCGTTGTGTCACCGCCACCCATCCTTTCGTTCCTCTTCAGTCGCCATGCCACCACCTTGAAGACGCCTCCGCATCGAGAAGGGGAGGACGCACAGCGCATAACCGGTGCGAGGGTGAGGTTGCGACATGGTGGACCTGTGTTTGGGTCGCCGCCTTTTGCTGGTAAGTCTCGCTGCTTCTCTTCTCCTTCATTTTCTCTTCGATTTGCCTCTGTGTTGGTTCTGACCGGGTGTGCGTGTGCTGTGGTGTTGATGGTGGCGTGTGGTCGGATGGCTGGTGGTTGCTAATCGGGTTTGGTTGTTGGCGGTCGGGTGTTTGTTGTGGTCTGCGTGGGTCGGCTGTGGGCCGTGTCGGGTCTTGCCGGTGGTCTTTTCCGGGCAGGAAGGTTGCAGGCTCGGGGTTGCTGCGATTCCGAAGAGGGTTATTGCTGACAGCGAGTTCCACGGAAGTTTTGGGGCTCGGGTTGGCTGGGGACGGATTCCGAGCGGTTGGAGTTGTTTTCCGGGTAAGGATGCAACCTCCCTGTTACCTTTCAATTCCGTTTTGTGTTGTTTATTGTTGATTTTGGTTGTTGTGGGCAGTGGCAGAACTGTTGTGGTTGTTGCTGTGTCTTATTTTCCGGCGAGAGTGACCGGAATTCGGCGAAGCTCGGGATTTTCCGGCGAAGGCTCAGGTACTGTTCTGGCAGACGGAATTTCTTTTCTGCTTTTGCACCGTAATTCTGGCTTAGTCCCTGGTTCAACTTTATATATATGCTTCGTTGTTTCGTAAAATATGTACATTTAAACATTACAGAGATTTAGTGGAATACCGAGAGCGGGGTGTAAGAGTGTGTGGCCGGAATTTACCGACACAGATAGAATCTCAGGTCGTTTAACTCTTGGGCTCGGGAATGACCTTAGAACGGCATTTAGGAAAATCGGGCCCAGGCCTAACAACCTACATTATTCTGGACTGTAGGATATGCTCAAGGCCCAAAAACATAAATGGATAGTCTCGTATTTAAGGAGATAGGCTTTAGGCCCGGGAACTTGTTATGGACTTTAAAGAATGGGCTCTAAGCCCAAATTCATAATTGGATTTATTGTGGACTTGTGGAAGTGAGCTTTAGGCCCGAGAAATTATTTTGGATTTAGATGGGCTTAAGCCCGGTGGACCTTAGGACTTGATTGTAGGAGTTTAGGTAAGAGAACACCTTTGTTGGGCTTAGACCCTGAAATTGCATAACCGGGTAGTTTGGGTCAAGTTTCACTCAGTTGAGCATATAAGAATCATGCATACACGGTTTATTATAACTGTTTTGGTAATTATTGTGTGTGCCGGTATTCAAGCACGGGTAATACCTCGGGAGCTGGAGGATCTGTCTTGGGGAAAACTCCACAGGATAATCGTCATTGAGGTGACTTTATAAGTCTTTTTTATGTTTTGTATGCATGTGCTTGTTAGATTGGTTTATCTGAGTTGCATGCCCTGTTTGCTAACATGCCATGATCTGTATTTTGTGCCTGTGTATTGCTAATTGTTGGACAAGCATGTCTTGCTTAATGTTATGGGATATAACATGTGATATGATTTCGGGTAAACTGTGTGATGTGTTGTGGGTTGGAAACCCAGATGCTGATTTAATGAATAATTCATACAACCCTGATAAATCATAACTCTTTGGCACACATGAACTCTTAACTATGAATAAGAACGATATACTATAAAAGATATACTACTGTGTGCTGATGACCGGTTGGTTCGAGCGGGAAGTGATACCCCTCGGGTTTGCATGCGGGATAGCATGGTATATACGGTTTAGCATATTGGTCTGTGATGACCGGTTCTGCCTCCCCCCTTTCTACCTCCCTCTTTCTCTCTGTCTCTCTCTCTCTCTCTCTATGGTGATATTTGGGCTATATGCCTGGTTATATTGGGCTTTCGCCCTGGTTGTCTCATGAGACGGGACCGAGCTCGATGCACACAGTAGGGGGCCCTGAATAATAAATATAATAATAAAATTAACACACAAACAGATGTAAAACATACTATCTGCTTATATGTTGTTAGCATGTTGGTACTGGTTATTGTGTGTTTGCTTACTTGAGCTTGTTTCTCTACTCTCCTTTCGAGCTTGCCTTGCACACCTACATAACTAGATTTATACTGTTCACTGAGTAGGCGACTCACATTATCGCCACCGTTGTTTTCAGACTCTTAGTTAGCGTGCTGTCTCTCTCTTCCTTTCCGGAGTACGAACGTGGATATCCCAGCAGGTAGCTGTGCTTTTTCACCAGGTTGGATCCATAGAGTCGACATGCATATCATTTTCTTCTCTTGTTTTATTTTATCTTTATCTTCTACTGCATTGGAATCCGTTGCGATGTCATTCTTGTTTTTGATTACATTGTCGGCAGGTTGCCGGGGTTTGATACCTGATGTTGTTTTCGGCTGTTTGCCGGGTTGATTTATGGCTTGATAAGCCGGTTTACTCTTGTTCCTTATGACATCTCGGTTTATTAAGATTTTCAGATAATGTTTTGGTTTTGGATCTCGTGTCCCGGGTTTCAGGGGTATTTTGGTAAATTCCTTTTATTTAAGTATTTTATTTATAAAATTGGGATATGGGCGTTTCAGTAACACTAGCTGCTGTGTTTCGGTATACTTCCTGCTAATAAGGGGGTTAATCCGAGCCAAACATTCGGTGTTGGAATGGGAAACGAGACTGATGATATCAAAGTAGAGTAGCCATCTTTTGAAGAATATTCGCCATTCTTATTTCTTGACCAAATCCACACGTCCTGCTTGTTATCCTTCAACTGAAACTCTGGCAGCTTAATGTTGATAGCCTCAACCTCCTCCAATTCCCACGAAAAAAGAGCCCGCCTACATTGTAAATCAACATTCCATCTGCCTTCATGCCATTTAATGGCATCTCGAATCACAACATCTTTATTCACTGTAACAGAAAATAGTCTAGGATAGGTCAATTTCAGCACCTCACCGTGCAACCAGCAATCGTGCCAAAATTGAGATTTTTTCCCATCCCCAATGGCCAAGCGAACCAAACCATTCAAACCCTCATCCCCATTAATGTTGTCACCTGACTTAACAATTTCACGCCACATTCCAGAACAAGGCCAAGACCCATCAACCTCAAGGCGACTTGTAAACATTAACCTGATTGTTAGTATATTTAGTTTAGTTTCTTGCGTTTTAGGCTGATAATTTTCTTTTATATTGGCATTCCATTTGTATTCTTTTTTGCTACTTAACTATTTTCACTATAATGTCTATTGCATGCTACCTAGGATTTATGGTCTTTTTTTTTCTCTAGCTTGTCTGGTATTTTGTTAACTGCGGTTCTTGTAATACTTTACGTACTGACATTCAACAAGAGTTTGTATACTTATCGTTTAAGAATGAATGAATTATCATCCTAGGCAGTATTATATCTTGTGAATCTAAAGTGTGAATCTTAATCTTTTTTTTTGTAAAGTGTAAATCTTAATCTTAATAGTAAAACATTGTCTGATAAAGAAAAAGAAGAAGCAAGACATTGTTGTATGGCCTTGGGCCTCCCACTATCTTAGTTTGATTGTCGAGTCTATTGTATATATATCCAATCTCAAACACATGATCCAATACCCCAATTTGACCGTCGCTCATTGGAGTCAGTTTGATTAGGTCTAATTTTGTGGGTCTTGAAATTTGGTTATTCTATGTACCAAAAAATCCACTTATGAATAAATAGCTATGATGTTGTAAATAATAAATTTAATGAGGAATTTTAGTGAGGAAAATGGAAGGAAAGGAAAGGAAGAAGAAGGGATAGCCGGGAGAGAGAAACCGAGCTGCATTGTCCTCAACTCATTTCATTCATTAACTCGTATATATATATACAGGGATGGGGTAGGTAGAATAGTGACATCCACAGTAAAATACGTTTTTACAATGTGTTTTATAACACTCCCCCTTGGATGTCACTATGTATTGGGTAGAATACGTTAAGAAAGAACTGCCTCATTAAAAACCTTACCAAGAAAAATTCAGTGGGATAAAAACTTGGTGAAGGAAAAAAAAGAGTGCAGTGCGTATTCTACTCCCCCTCATTTTGGCCTCTATTGATTTCTTGTTGTCGTTGCATGCCAATAATCCTCTTGTCAACTTCTGATGATGTAGGCCTTGTCTGATCACTTTTGATACATTATTACTTTAATTGAACAGTGTTGGCAGCATTATCTTCATAATTTGGAGCATCTGTCTTGCCCTCTTGCCTTTTGTAGTCCCAATGATGCAACAATTTCATGTGTAAAGTTGTGGCAGATGTCCGGCTGTGCCTTTTGTGGATCAAGAGGGGGATCGGCATATGCAAGAACCAACTCTTCTTTCTTCGGGCTTACAGGATTAACATGACACCACATCTTTTATACCCCGAAGATAAGAGCAAACTCATATCTTGCCAATAGGCTTAAGTCAGAAGTTTCAGGCTTTATTTTCTTAGCAATACATATTGCACTTCAATAGGGTACTCCAGGACCAAACTAATAGTACGGTATTTCGAAGCTTCTTCGGGAATTCCAATCATAAATGTTTATCCATACTCAAAATAATTTAAATTATGTAAAGATCAATTCAGTTATATTTTTGTAATTTCCCGGGAATTAGTTGCTTCAGGCAACTTGGATCCTTCAGGGATCATCATGTATATATCATGACTTATGGATCCATAATAATAGGCTGTAATAGCATTCACTAGATGCATTTCTAATACTTTTCATATACTGCCAGACTCATCAAAAGTAATTGCATCCACCACAGGGGAATATAGCTCCTTATAATTAATACCTGGTCGTTTGGGTAAAACTTTGTGCCACAAACCGTACTTTATATCTCACTACTTATTACTTTTCCGCACAAATTCCTATTTTATGACCAATTGAATTTTACACCTTCTGGTGTACGAACTACAGGTCCGGAAATTTCTCGCTTCATGCGAGTCCAACACAGCCTTTAATCATGTTTCTCTATTTTGGCCAATCATACTGCTCCTACATTCACCAATGTAGGTTCATGATCCTCATTTTATTTAGCGCTATATTATAAATAAAAATTGTATTCCGTCGACGGTTATTTCACGTCGGTTCCATCTTATTTTTGACACTGTAATTGAGATCTCATCATGCTCATTTATTTCAGGTACCTGAGTTACTTCTGGAACTTTTATCAATTTGTGTCAGAAAACCTCTTCTGGAGGATTTTTCTCTTCTTGAGGACTTTTAATTCAAACCTCTACTGGAGGCCTTATTTCCTTACTAGGGCCATCTAATCACTTTGCTCCCTTTTTCTCTATCGAGAATTTCTTTTCTTTTGGAACCGAGTATAATCTATAGATTCATTTGCATACTTATATTGTTCTTCAGGAACATCAATCTAAACAGGAGCATTTGCAGCTAGTATATGGTCACACTTAATTTAAATGTGTCTGGCAATTGCATATCAATTTTCCTACAAATGAATCATCTTTTGAACTTCAGGTTCATACTAATTTATTCGAGGATCAAAAAATAGATATTGATAAATTATTTCAATAATCTCTTGATCCAGCTGCTTATTCTCTCCCCTGATATTGGGTAAAACATCAATTAATAAGCAAAACTTGCTATAAATAAATCTCCAATCCTGTTATAGGTTTCAATTACTGTTGTAATTTATGGAGATTCATACTCAACGTAGATTCCCAATCTTCTTTAAAGGACCAATTTCACAACCCTGTGGTGGAGCATTATATACTGAATAACCATTGGTCCGAAGATGGGAAATACTAAGTATGTGACCATTAATCAATTAAATGGGAGGGATCTTATAACATCATGTTGGCTTGATGCACTCAAGTATTGCTGCATATAAAATACCATTTTCTCAAACAGTAATATTTCATCAATGGTCCTGGAATCAATTGTCAATATTCTCCCAGATCTGTTTGGGTTTATTTCTAATGATATACATTATCCATTGAAGAAATATACCAGCATTATCTAGACATATAGTCTAGTAACATAAGTAGGGACATATACCTGCAAGTGGCTTAATTATTAAAATAGTGCGCACAATGCCAACTTGCGTTACACAAAAGACCATCTAGTCGATGCATCGTAAAAATTACCTAGATGGTTAACACCTCGGATTTATCAGTCCGTGTTCATGTCCCTGAACTATTCCCAAACTTGCTGGTGATACTAGGCCATTCTCATCTTAGGAAGGCCGTATTATTAATTTCGCAGCAAACAAACTCACAGAAATTCATTGATTGTAAAAATTCTGGTTTTTCAATGAATGACCAAATAAATTTTGTGCATCATTATTTACCCGGGATGGCCCAACCGGTCATGCCAAACAATATGTCCATGTACCAACTTCAAGTCGGTGCCAGCTCCAGGCTGGATAACTTAGAAAAATTATTTACCAGCTTCTGGCTGGTGCATACTAGCATATGATCTTCTAGATCATAGTTACATTTGTGTTCTTCATAATTTATGTATGTAACAGTATTCACATACAGTGTTCCTCTCCCCCTTGAATGCTGTTGTATTTTTTGGTAGGTGAAATATTTCTCTTCAGGAGCACATTAAGACCCAAGCTCTTCTGGAGCAGGTTAATAAATTTTCATATCGGTAATTTCCGTTTACGAAATATATCATTGCATTGTCTTCAGGACAAATGCGGGGGTCATTATCCGAGAAAACGACAATTTCATATAAAAGAATTAAGCAGTAAAAGATAAAAATAATAATAAGTATATCAGAGATAATAAAACTAAATATGAAAATAAAATTAAACATAAAAATTAAATCCATTAATATATGTCAATTTGCACCTTTAGGGTAAGCAAGAATAATATTTCAACATTGTGGTCATTATCTCGACCAAATCTGGTTTCATTAATATTACATCTGTCCTACTGGGACATGCATTTGTTCAGGTGCGTACACTTGTAAGCTCAGAGTTTCAGGGTTAATGTTGAACTCAACAAATAGATTATTGTTTAAACATATGGATGAGAACCATTCTTATTTGAATGTTCTCCAGCTATGGATCCGTTTATGCAATAATAATATGCATGTTTGCTTTGGGCCTTTTCCATTTATTATCTCATTTACGCCTACATGTACAAATAATTATACAATCTTATTCGCTTCAGGGAATAGATCAGAGTTAATTCATCGGGATCCATAATAATTTATTTTATTACTGGGGGTGTCTGTACTCTTCAAGAGTATATGCTCTTCCAGAGCGTAAATATACGATCTTCTAGATCATATTAAAACATGCGTTCTTCAGGAACATATTCGGATTTATGCTCTTCTGGAGCGTGTTAATCTTTTTCTCGTTTCGAGATATCGTAATATGTTATATTGGCATCCACACATATAACAATTTTTGCATCGTTTTCGAGACTAATTGTAACGCCCCGGATTTTCACAATTTAATTTATGGAATTTTCGGAATTTTTATTCCAATTTTACCCCCGAGGAATTTCCGAGTTTTGGTTAAGGAAATTAATTTATATTCCTTGGAAATATTATTTTGTAAGCGGGTTAATTTCTTGATCGGGTTCCGTTGGATATTGTTCGAGATTCGGTATAAATCGTGTGTTTTATGTAGTTTGGTCGAAACCACGTCGTTTTGTGAAAAGGAAAAAAAAAAGATAAAGGGCTGGTCAACGGGGCGGGTTGACCGCGCCAAGCCAAACGACACGACATCGTTTTGGGCTCGGAGGGTCAAAACCCTAGTCGGCCCCTTCACTTCCTTTTCCTTCTTTCTTTTTTTCTTCTTCTTTTTTTTTCCTTCAAACTGCCGCTGACCCCCCTCCTCTCCTTCTCTCTCTCCCTTCTCCCTCTCTCCCTTTTCTTTTCCCTTCTCCCTCTCTCCCTTTTCTTTTCCCTTCTCCCTTCTTTATTCTTTTCTCTCAGCCACAGCCGCTCCCCACCTCTCCTTTCTCTCTATTCTCTTTTCCTTCCGGCCGCCCGATTCTTCTCGTCTCATCCTTGTCACTTCCACACCGTCGTCGCCTTTCTCTCACAAAGCTCGCCGCCGCCACCGTTCCCTTTTCCTTTCCTTTGACCACCGTCGTTGCAGACGAACAGCAAGGACCCGAGGCCGGTTTGACCGATGACGAATCGAGAGGATTTCTGTGTGGCCCTCTCTCGCGACCGGCTGCATCGCCGATGAGGTAAGCCGCCGGTTTCCTCATCTCCTCGATTCTTTGTTTCTGTTTCTTCTTGCTTCATGTGTGGTTGGACTAACTATTGGGGTTGTGTGTTGCTCGGGTTGATGTGTCTGATGACGGGTCTGGTGTTCGGGGTGGTTGGTGTTGTGGGTTGTGGTGGCCGGCGTTTGCTGTTGGGTGTTGGTGGTGGTTCGGCCGATCTGGCTGGTGCTGCTGCAGGAGTAGTCTCGGACTAGGAGGCTGCAAAACAGGTTCGGACGGCGACGGGTTTGGGTAAGACAGTGGGCACTTGAATTCCGGGTAAGAACCGTTCATCAATTCTTCCTCTAACTCGTTTTAGGAATCTGTGAGTGTTTGTGTTGAATCCGACTTGGTGTGTTGTTGTTGATTTGTGGCAGAAGCGTTGGAATTCGTTTCTGGTGATTTTGGGTGAATTCCGGCGAAATTGACCGGAATCCGGTGAGGGCTCGGGTTTTGTTCCGGCATTTAACGGTATTATCTTGGTATTGTTTCCAATGATGTTATGTACTTAATCTCTCATTCATGGCATGTAATATTTAACGTGGGTATAGTTGTTGTATCGGGAACTACCGAGATTTAGTGGAAACCGTGTATGAGGGTGAGAGAGTGTGTGGCCGGAGGATTTACCGACACGGGTAGAACTATAGGCCGGGAATAGACTTAGGCTCGGGAATGACCTTAGAACGGTGTTTAGGAAAAACCGGGCCCAGGTCCAACTAACTGACTTTAAAGACTTTGAGACTTTGATGGACCTTAAGATATGGGCTTGAGGCCCAATGACTTAATTGGTTAACCTTTGGACTTGGGTAACGGGCTTTAAGCCCAACTTTCTAATGGGCTTTAGGCCCGGGATTCGGTTTTGGACTTAGATGGGCCTTAGGCCCGGGAACTCGTTAAGGACATAATGAATGGGCCATAGGTCCGGGAATTATTTATGGACTTAGTTGGGCTTAATCCCGGAGCACCTTAGGTCCCAATCTCTTTGGAGTCACCCTTTTGGGCTTAGACCCTGGAATTACTTAACTGGGTAGATTGGGTCAAGTTCTATTCAATTGAGCATATAAATATCATGCATGCACGGTATTGTAATTGTTTTGGTAATTATTGTGTGTGCCGGTATTCAGGCACGGGTAATACCTCGGGAGCTGGAGGATCTATCTTGGGGAAAGCTCCACAGGATAATCGTCGTTGAGGTGACTTTATAAGTCTTTTTATGTTTGTATGCATGTGCTTGTTAGATTGGTCTGTTCGAGTTGCATGCCTTGTTTGCTAACATGCTGTGATCTGTATTGTGTGCCTATGTGTTATTATTTGCCGGATGGGTATGATTTTAAACTGATATGGAGTATAGCTTGTGGAGTGATTTGGGTGATCTGTGTGATGTACTGTGGGTTGGAAACCCGGATGTTTGATTGAGATAATAATTCACACAACCCTATTAAATCACAACTCTTGGCACACATGAACTTATAAGTATGAATAAGAATTATGTACAGTAGAAGATAGGCTACTGTGTGCTGATGACCGGTTGGTTCGAGCGGGAAGTGATACCCCTCGGGTTTGCATGCGGGATAGCATGGTATATGCGGTTTAGCATATGGGTCTGTGATGACCGGTTTCTACCTCCCCCTTTCTATCTCCCTCTTCCTCTCTGTCTCTCTCTCTCTCTATGGTGATATTTGGGCCACGTGCCTGGTTATATTGGGCTTATGCCCTGGTTGTCTCATGAGACGGGACCGAGCTCGACGCACACAGTAGGGGGCCCTGAATAACAAATATAATAAGAAAACTTAATGCACATCAGATGAGAGATATGAACTGTTTGCTTTATGTGGTTGGCATGTTAGTACTGGTTATTGTGTGTTTGAATACTTGTCTTGTTTCTCTATTTTCCTTTCGAACTTGCTTTGCACACCTACATACCTAGATTTATACTGCTCACTGAGTAGGCGACTCACATAATCGCCACCGTTGTTTTTCAGACTCTTAGTTAGCGTGCAATCTCTTTCTTCCTTTCCGGAGTACGGACGTGGATATCCCAGCAGGTAGCTGTGCTTCATCTCCCGGTTGGATCCATAGAGTCAACATGCATATCATTTTGCTTCTCTTGATTTTACTTTGTTATTTCTTCCGCTGCATTGGATTTTGTTGAGATGTCTTTATTGATTTTGATTACTTTATCGGCGGGTTGTCGGGATTTGTTACCTGATGATGTTTCGGCTGGATGGCGGGTTGACTTATGGCTGATAAGCCGGTTTTCTCTTGTGCTTTATGACATCTCGCTTTATTCAGATTTTTGGATAATGTTTTGGTATTGGAATTCGTGTCCTGGATTTCAGGGGCATTTTGGTAAATTCTTTTCGATTAAGTGTTTTATTTGTAAAATTGGGACACGGGTGTTTCAGCTTGGTTGCAGAGCAGGCTTCAGATCCTTGGTCTTAAAAGTGTTTTAAACTGGGTTTTCAAAGTGATTTCTGTGTTTAAGCCTGTTTCCAGATTTATGACTTTAAAAGTGTTTTTGACTCATTTGCATTCATATAGGCGTTGATATGGATCACCAGGGGCAGCACAATGCTGAGGATGACGCCGCTACTCATGTCTCCGACAATGTGTCGGTGATGCAGGTTCCCGTTGGTCAGGGGAACAATGATGCAGCTGGGAATAATGCTGTAGGTGGAGGAGGACAGAATGTTGTGCCACCCGTACCACCTGTTGTGGACCCAGCGTTCTAGCAGTATCAGGCATTTTTGCAGTGGCAACAGTTCCAGCAGTTTCAGCAGCAGCAGCAGGGTGCCCAGCCGGTAGCACCTGCTACGGCAGGTGGTATGGAGAGTGGTTACAAACACACGGATAAGTCAGCAGTGAAGGAATTCTCTGGTGAGAAGGGCGAAGCCAAGGAGTTTAATGATTAGTTCCGCTAGGTGGAGAATGTTCTGGAGAAGTTCACTAGTGCACCTGAGCAGAGGGCTCGATTTGCGACACACAAGTTCACGGGATATGCATTGACATGGTGGCAGGAAGTTGTGGCCAACCTACCGAATCCTGTGGAGATGCCATGGGAGGATTTCAAGGAGAAATTCTACAAGGAGTTTCTCACTGTTGGTTTTCTGGAGGAACAGAAGAAGTAGTTTCTTGAGGTGAAGCAGGGACTAGATGAGTCGGTATCAGCTTTTAGGATCCGGTTCAGCATCCTTCTCTCTTATGCTAGGGAGTTTGTGCCCGATGAGGTGACTAAGTGTAGGCGGTTTGTTAACGGCTTACGTACAGAGTTGGCGTTAGCTGTGGCTGGAGGAGGGCACAAGACTTAGGAGGCAGTTTGTGAGGCTGCTTTTGATGCTGAGAGAGTGCAGTTGATCGGGAAGGAGGCTCGGACAGCCGAGCAGAGGAAGCAGTCATCAGCTTCAGGACAAAAAAGGCAGTATTCTGATGTCGGGGATGCAGATTATTCTGGTGGACAGGGTTCTTCTTACCGAGGTTCGAAGAAGTCCCGAGGGCAGAGTTACCAGGGTGGACCAGGCAGATCCTCGGGAGGACGGTCCTATCAGTCTGGATCTCAGGGACGGGGTTCCTCGGCACGATTCTTGGGTACATGCTGGTATTGCAATAAGCCGAGACACCAGAAGTCATCTTGTTACAAGTGGATTAAGGATAGTGGTGGCAGTGGTTCCCAGTATACAGTGCAGAGTTCTGTGGCCAGTGGTGCTGTTTCTTCTAGTCCGAATAGGGGTGGCGGACAGCAGGGTCGAGGTCGTGGGGGTTCTGGAGCTCTGAACCGCGCGGGTGCGACTCAGTCTGCTGCAGCTCCTAGGGTTTATGCCATCACCCGAGAGGAGGCTGCTGATGCCCCAGAGGTTATAGCAGGTACATTTATAGTTTTCGGTCAGTTTGCACATGCTTTAGTTGATCCAGGTTCAACACACTCTTTTGTATCACGTGCATTCATGACCACTCATAACATAGAGGATGATAATCTTAGTAGACCCCTGAGAGTCAGTTTACCCACTGGTGACATAGTAGTTGTTGATCGAGTTTGTAGAGATGTATCGATAGAGTATGATAGTGAGAGTTTCCCTTCTGATCTTGCTGTCATGGACTTGGGAGAGTTTGATGTTATCTTAGGCATGGATTGGTTGTCCAGACATCAGGCTGTAGTTGATTGTCGGGCCAGGGAAGTGTCTTCGTCTTCTCTGTTGAGGCGTAGGTTGGTGTTCGTTGGAGAGCGAAGAGCTCTATCGGCGTGTTGTGTCTCGGCCATCCAAGCTTTTAGGATGATCCGAGAGGGTTATGATGCTTTTCTAGCTCATGTGGTCGATTCTTCGGTACCAGTACCTGGAGTGGAGGATATTCCAATTGTTCAGGAGTTTCCTGATGTGTTTCCTGATGATCTACCTGGGTTGCCTCCGGAGCGAGAGGTGGAGTATACAGTTGACTTGGCACCGGGAGTTGCACCTATTTCTATACCGCCCTACAGAATGGCTCCGACAGAACTTCAGGAGTTGAAGAAACAACTTGAGGAGTTGTTGGATAAGGGTTTCATTAGACCGAGCATTTCACCTTGGGGTGCCCCGGTCTTGTTTGTGAAGAAGAAGGATGGCAGTATGCGGATGTGTGTGGACTATAGGCAGTTGAACAAGGTGACTGTGAAGAACAAGTATCCTTTGCCTAGGATCGATGACTTGTTCGATCAGTTGCAGGGTGCATCTGTTTTCTCGAAGATTGACCTGCGATCTGGCTACCATCAGGTTTGGATTACAGAGCAAGACATACCAAAGACTGCATTCCGCACTCGGTATGGTCATTATGAGTTTGTGGTTGTTCCGTTTGGGCTGACGAATGCACAGGCAGTGTTCATGTGTACGATGCAACAGGTCTTCCATGAATTTCTGGACCGGTTTGTGGTAGTGTTCATTGATGATATTCTGGTCTACTCGAGTAGTAAGGCCGAACATGAGGACCACTTGAGATAGGTTTTGCAGAGGTTGAGAGAGGAACAACTCTATGCCAAGCTCAGCAAGTGTGAGTTTTGGCTGGATGAGGTCGCGTTCCTTGGGCATATTGTGTGCGCTGAAGGCATTAAGGTGGACCCGGCCAAGATTAAGGCAGTCATGGATTGGGAGCCACCGAAGAATGTACCTAAGATAAGGAGTTTTCTTGGACTTGCTGGTTATTACCATAGGTTCATTGAGGGTTTTTCCTTAATAGTGGGTCCCATGACTAAGCTATTGAGGGAAGACTGTACTTTTGTTTGGGATGACCGTTGTCAGAAGAGTTTTGAGGAGTTGAAGAGTCGGTTGACTTCTGCACCGGTTTTGACTGTTCCGAGACCTGGAGTGGAGTACACGGTGTTTAGTGATGCTTCTGGTTTGGGCTTGGGGTGTGTTTTGATGCAGGAGGGTCGGGTGATTGCTTATGCCTTTAGGCAGTTGAGAACTCACGAGAGGAACTATCTGACCCATGATCTGGAGTTAGCTGCTGTGGTCTTTGCTCTGAAAATCTGGAGACACCATTTGTACGGTGAGAAGTGTCAGATTTTCACAGATCATAAGAGTTTGAAGTACATCATGTCCCAAAGGGAGCTTAATATCAGGCAGAGATGCTAGATTGAGCTTCTGAAGGATTATGATTGTACTATCGAGTACTATCCGGGCAAGGCCAATGTTGTTGCAGATGCATTGAGCCGGAAGAGAGTGGCTTCTGTGGATGAGGACTCAGTTTCTTATGCTTTGCCTTCCTTGGTGGAGCTGAGGTCGTTGGATGCACTGTTGGAGGTGGATGTTACTGGGGCGTTGCTTGCCAGTTTGAGTATCCGGCTGACCTTGCGGGATAAGATCATGGAGTTGCAGTATGGTGATCCTCATCTAGCGGAGTTGCGGGATAAGGCTCTCGGTGGAGAGAGTTCTAGTTTCTATGTTCGGGTGGATGGTGCTTTGATGACCGGTGATCAGTTGTGTGTTCCGAATGTCGATTATTTGAGGAGATGGATCATGGATGAAGCGCATAATGCGCCATATACTATGCATTCTGGTAGCACCAAAATGTACCAGAACTTGAAGAGTCATTATTGGTGGCCCGGGATGAAGAAGGATGTCGCCGAGTTTGTGGCTCGTTGTATGACTTGTCAGCAAGTGAAAGCCGAGCATCAGGCTCCTACCGACAAGTTGAGATCTTTGACTATTCTGCAGTGAAAGTGGGAGCATATCACCATGGACTTTGTGATCGGGTTACCGAGGACCCGGGGTAGACATGATGCCATCTGGGTCATTGTTGACAGGTTGACCAAGTCAGCTCATTTCCTACCGATTCAGCAGACGGATACAATGGATAAGCTGGCGAGGTTGTATGTTTCGGGTATTGTCCGTCTACATGGAGTTCCACTATCCATTGTGTCGGACAGGGATCCGAGGTTTACTTACCACTTCTGGAAGAGCTTACAGTCAGCTTTGGGTACTAAGCTGAATTTTAGTACTGCATTCCATCCGCAGACCGATGGGCAGTTAGAGAGGACTATACAGACACTTGAGGATATGCTTAGAGCTTGTGTGCTCAACTTCAGTGGTTCTTGGGATGAGACATTACCGTTAGTTGAGTTTTCCTATAACAACGGGTATCACTCCAGTATCGGTATGGCGCCTTATGACGCTTTGTATGGGCGGAAGTGTCGTAGTCCGGTCTGTTGGGATGAGGAAGGTCTAAGACAGGTGGTTGGTCCGGATCTAGTCCAGGAGACTGTTGATCAGATCGAGGTGGTTAAGCAGTGCATGAGAGCTGCTCAGGACCGATAAAAGAGTTTTGCTGATAAGCATCGTCGGGAAATGGAGTACAATGTAGGTGATAGAGTTTTCCTCCGTGTTGCTCCCTGGAGAGGTGTTATCCGGTTTGGGAGGAAGGGCAAGTTGAGCCCTCGTTATATTGGTCCTTATGAGATCATGGAGAGGATTGGTCCGCTGGCCTTCAGGTTGGCTTTACCGGAGGAGCTGTCGCGCATACATGATGTATTCCATGTTTCGATGCTGAGGCGTTATCGGTCTGATCCTAGTCATGTTATATCCCAGACAGAGGTAGAGGTTGCTGAGGATTTGACCTATGTTGAGGAGCCGGTGGAGATATTGGCTCAAAAGTTGCGGCAATTGAGGAGTCGTACCATTCCTATGGTTCGGGTTAGATGGAGCCGTCATTCTCCGAATGAGGCTACTTGGGAGGTTGAGTCCCATATGAGAGAGCAGTATCCACATCTGTTCTGATTTTCATATCCTGTAATTTCGAGGACGAAATTTTCTTAAGTGGGGTAGAACTGTAACTCCCCGGATTTTCACAATTTAATTTATGGAATTTTTGAAATTTTTATTCCAATTTTACCCTCGAGGAATTTCCGAGTTTTGGTTAAGGAAATTAATTTATATTCCTTGGAAATATTATTTTGTAAGCGGGTTAATTCCTTGATCGGGTTCCGTTGGATATTGTTCGAGATTCGGTATAAACCGTGGGTTTTATGTAGTTTGGTCGAAACTACGTCGTTTTGTGAAAAGGAAAAAAAAAAGATAAAGGGCTGGTCAACGGGGCGGGTTGACCGCACCAAGCCAAACGACACGACGTCGTTTTGGGCTCGGCGGGTCAAAACCCTCCCTTCCTTTTCCTTTTTTATTTTTCTCTTCTTCTTCTTTTTTCCTACAAACTGCCACCGACACCCCTCCTCTCCTTCTCTCTCTCCCTTCTCCCTCTCTCCCTTTTCTTTTCCCTTCTCCCTTCTTCATTCTTTTCTCTCAGCCGCAGCCGCTCCCCACCTCTCCTTTCTCTACATAACTAGATTTATACTGCTCACTGAGTAGGCGACTCACATAATCGCCACCGTTGTTTTTTAGACTCTTAGTTAGCGTGCAGTCTCTTTCTTCCTTTCCGGAGTACGGACGTGGATATCCTAGCAGGTAGTTGTGCTTCATCTCCCGGTTGGATCCATAGAGTCGACATGCATATCATTTTGTTTCTCTTGATTTTACTTTTTAATTTCTTCCGCTGCATTGGATTTTGTTGAGATGTCTTTATTGATTTTGATTACTTTATCAGCAGGTTGCCGGGATTTGTTACCTGATGATGTTTCGGCTGGATGTCGGGTTGACTTATGGCTGATAAGCCGGTTTTCTCTTGTTCTTTATGACATCTCGCTTTGTTCAGATTTTTGGATAATGTTTTGGTATTGGTATTCGTGTCCTGGATTTCAGGGGCATTTTGGTAAATTCCTTTCGATTAAGTGTTTTATTTGTAAAATTGGGACACGGGTGTTTCACTAATGCTTAAGGCATTATTCTAGAAACAATTCTAAAGTACTGAAAAGTAAATAAAATAAATTGCAATGCGTAATAATTTAAACTGAACATAAAATAAATTGAATATGAAATGAATTGCTCCTTCAGGGTAAGCAAGTATAATATCCACCTTCTGGTGGTCATATAATTTCCATTTCTGGTGGTAATAGTTTTTATTTTCGATTTTCCTTTGAAGGATCTTCAGGATCTTTTGAACGGTAAGACTTCGAGTCTTCGTTCTTTTTTCCTTTATAGAGTCTGCTGGACTCTTATATTTAGTCTTCCAGACTATTATCATGTAAATTCCTGTCAGCATTTAATACCCATAACAAATTTCTTCCGGAAATTTTGAGGGCCTTCAATCAAATAACATAATTAAATAAATAAACGCTTAATTAAAATAAATAAACAGAGGCCTTTTATTAATTACCCCAAGTAAAATAAATGACAGGAAATTAAAAATGATGGGCCTACTACGAGCCCAAATTAAACATAAGTAAAATTAAAGGCAAGAAATTTAAATACAATGGGCCCTTTTATAGCCCAATTAAAATAAATGACTAAAAATTAAATGCAATGGGCCTTTTATAAATTAGCCCAATAAAAATTAAATTATCACAAAGCAAATGCGATGGGCCTTATACGAGCCCAATAAAATCGTAAAGAAATTAAAACGAGAAATTAAGTACAATGGGCCTTATATGATCCCAATTGAAATATAAAGTACAGAATATTAAAATATAATGGGCCTAATATGAGTCCAAACTTAATATAAAATGAGAAACGAAAAATATAAATGCAGTGGGCCTTTTAATAGCCCAATCGAAAATTAAATAAAAACATAAAATATGCTTACTCGATAAATCTTTCAGCAATAATATATATAATATATCATATGTATGTATAAAATATATATATATATATATATATCCACATTGCATTTTTCCTGCATAGCAAAATAAAATCAATAAGACGTTAGGAAAAATAAAAGAACACAAGCAGCGGTTAAAAATTATTATTGATGAAATAACAATCCAATAGCAACACAATGCGTTGTTTCTTTTGTTATGTTGCTGCCAATCATAACAATGTGTCATTAATAATGCAATGTCATAATTTAAAACTAATCCTTATCATCATTAATTAAAAAAAAAATCCTTTCGTCTAGGACCAAATAGAAAATATAAATAACTTAAGGACTAAAATGTAAGGACTTATCTGCATAAAATAGAACTCCAGGGACTAAAGTGTAAATCCGAGTTCATCTTCTTCATGTAGTCTCCTCCTCCTCTGCCGCGGCTGCGGCTGTGGCGACGGCTGCGGCGAGGCGTGGACACCCCTTTCAACAGCGACGGCCTGGGCCTCACCAACTCCTCCAGCGACGACCACCCCCACAGCACCGTCCAACCGAGGAGGAAGACGAGTCGTCTCCGCCGGCGGGGCTCCGATTCCGAGGAGGCTCTGCTGTTGGAGCTCGAGGTCGCGGTCCATCTCGATGGTCAAGGGCAGAGCGAGGATGAGGAAGGTGGTTCCAGCGATCCATGCGGCCTTTCCCGTGGAGTTGCTCTTCTTGCAGGCCACCGGCTCCTCAAGGGCCTTCACCTCCCACGCACAGCCTGGCCCCGACGCGGCTTTCTCGATCAGCCGCCAGCAACCGGACGCCGCCACGCTCCACCACAAAACGTTGCCTGAGGGAGAGGCATCCACCGGTGGAGGCAGCAACAAAAAAAACCGGCCTTTGCTCAGATTTGCAGCCGCCGCCGCGCGAACAACCACACGAGAAGAGGCTGTTTCAGCCACAAAGGCCTTCACATGCCCGTTAATCTCGTCGCGCCCCAAACCGTCCACCTGCACAACAATTCAACACGCAACACAGACACAAGCCAACAGGGAGCAGGTCCTCATAGGTATGCAATTCACAAAGAATTGTTAGCAGATGCCTGCTCTGCATGATGGAATTCGGGTAAGCTCGGGTAGAGACGTTATCGTGCTGATAACGTATTGTAAATAATAAATTTAATGAGGAATTTTAGTGAGGAAAATGGAAGGAAAGGAAAGGAAGAAGAAGGGATAGCCGGGAGAGAGAAACCGAGCTGCATTGTCCTCAACTCATTTCATTCATTAACTCGTATAAATATATACAAGGATGGAGTAGGTAGAATAGTGACATTCACAGTAAAATACTTTTTTACAATGTGTTTTATAACATATGATGAAAAATAACCTAAGCAGCATCCCCATCTTTTTACACCTTTTTCTTATTCATGGCCCAATTTTTAACAACATTTCTTACTTTTGGGCCTCTTATTTTCTTAACTTCGGGCCTCCTCTTACAAAATAGTTTGGTTAGCCCCCAAACTTGTTGGGCTGCCTCCGCCCCTGTGTGTTGGTGTAGGTTGTGGTGATTGTTGTACGATTTGGTGCCCCTAATTGTGGTGTACTTTATTTAAATATTATTATTGATGCCTCATCAAAAAAAATATATATTATTATTGATGAAAAATTGGTGGTTTCACCAATGATTAAAGTAATAAATAAATATATTGCTTGAGGTGAGGGTGTGTACCGAGAGTATAAGTATGGGCCCAATCCAAATTGGGCATTGCTTGCACTTGGAGGGCTGTATGTCAGATGGAAATACGTTAATTATTCTTGATTGCTAATACCAAAAAGGAAAAAAAGTACTGTGCTTAATTGCTTTTTTAAATTGTCATTCTATTCGATTAAAAAAAACAAAAGAAGGAAAAAAAAAAGTTGTAATTGTTGGTGTAGATGATCATCGAAGTTTCCCATTCTTTGGAGATCCGCTGCAATTTTGTTATTTTGTGAGGGAACACAACGCTGTTGATTTGAAATTTGAATCCAATATATCCAGTTTTTGGTCCTGGAAACATCAAATATGATGGAGACGAGGTAGCTGTAGTTACCTGGAAAGTAGAAGTGAATGGAGTAAACCCACTGAATATTCTAATTATTATTTATGCCTACTTTCTCTGTTGAAAATTTTGTACTAAAATATAAGTCAAGATCAAGAAGAAGAGGAGGCCATTATTTTTTTCCTTATACTCTTCATTACAGTGCGGATCCATCGGTGTCAAGAAACTGCACAAAATGACACCNCATTCTTTGGAGATCCGCTGCAATTTTGTTATTTTGTGAGGGAACACAACGCTGTTGATTTGAAATTTGAATCCAATATATCCAGTTTTTGGTCCTGGAAACATCAAATATGATGGAGACGAGGTAGCTGTAGTTACCTGGAAAGTAGAAGTGAATGGAGTAAACCCACTGAATATTCTAATTATTATTTATGCCTACTCTGTGGAAAATTTTGTACTAAAATATAAGTCAAGATCAAGAAGAAGAGGAGGCCATTATTTTTTTCCTTATACTCTTCATTACAGTGCGGATCCATCGGTGTCAAGAAACTGCACAAAATGACACCAACCACACCCAATCGTCGTTCTACAGACGTTTCTGAAATTTGTGATGGCACTAGCAAATGGCAATAGTTTGTTTGGTGTCCAAGTTAGAAGACATGGCCGACTCCTCTCAACAAATTCCCATCAACCCCCTTTTCACCTACAACCCCAACATCGACCATTCAATACGGCACTCGAAATCAAGACTTGACAAACACTTGCAACCAGGAAGCTTCTCAATCCTATGTAATATTGAAAACAAATTGCCTGTCACTTCAATACAGTAAATGGATAGATTGGCGAGCCAAAATTTCCCTTAATTCTACTATATAGAAAAAAAAAACAGTTAATTCTATAATTTTCTATGGGTTACACTATTAATTCTAGAATTGGAAGCAACATGTAACCTAAAATATGTCTCAACTCCGTCAACACTACTTTTCCATGGAAAAAAAAAAAAAAAGTCTCCGTCAACACACCTTGTAGTAGTGCCATAGATAGTTTTTAGGATTATGATATTTTAAGAAAAAATGAATCTTTACCACAAACCAATCAAAACTCCCACAGGAATAAGAGTGTACGTAGTCCAGTAATATGTAGAGGTCACTGTGTTGGATAAATGAGTTGAAATTTTAAATTCATCCATGTATCAAATCGCCCTTGACCACCACATCACATGGTGCAATTTGAATAGCATTGAATTTCTCTTCCCCAACAGGGAAATAAAATATAACTTTTTAAGCACACACTAAGAAAACACATATCTTTGTGCAAATGCAAGTAACTTCCATTATACGGATTATTGTTCCCGCTGTTTTAGTGATAAGGAATTTTTGTGGCTATTATAAAATACACAAGAATGTTTGGGTTTAATTAACCCCCAAACTGAAAGGGATGATAGACACATGAAGGTGTGATGTAGCCATGTGAAAGCAATTTTTTTATCAACTGAAACTTGGTTACAGAGTAGTATACGCCTAAAAAAGCTATATATACACCATGAACCATTGACAAGGTCATCAATTCATGATACAAATTCATAAAAACTGATGGGGGAAAGAGATTAGCCATCTAGGACACCACATGTGAAAGCATTTTGAAATACCTTCAGCCTGCAAGCAAGGAAGTCTTGTGGGGTGAGGTGGGTTGGGTTGGGTTCAACAAACAATAGTTGGACACCACATCAGTGGCACCACCACCACTTATACGATAAAATAAAAATACAGACCAAAAAGGCGGCTTCCAAACACAGTCGTAGTAAGTAGAATTTTTTTTTTTTATGGTCAAAACTTCATGTTTAAGCTCCCTTCTTTTCTCTACACAATCTTTGCCCTCGCAATCTGTCCATTTGGCCATCCTAACTCACGCTAATTGCGCCTCCTGTTTTCTCTTCCCTGTCTGATTCATTTGATTACACCAACTTATAGGGTTTGACCTAGTTCAACATTAATATTGTAACACAATGTACGTTCCATTATTTGGGTAAACGGCATTAGTTGCTTCTTTATCCAGAGAATATATATATATATATAAATATGTCCCATTATGCGCAAAAAAAGTATATATATGTCCCATTATTTGTAGACGTGATTAGCATTTTCTCTTTTTTTTTTCTGATCCTTTTTGTCAACCCATTTTTTATTTGTCATCAAGGATATCTTTACCCTGGATATATGTTTTCATGGTACCATAGAATTACCCTTCTTGTAGAATACATCGCACGATATATGATTTTAAAGCAGTGCGGTTGTGTGTGTAATTTATGATGGATGTGTATGTTCCAAAATTTCCTTAGAACGCGTATTACTGTTATATATATCAAAGTTACAATGGACGAATTGGTAAGATATTCAACGGAGAAATAGACTTGTGGAAAAGATAGGAAAGTCAACTGGTTAACTATGGTCTATGGGCAAGTATGAAATATGCATTTGAAAAGTCGGCATCTTTGTTTTAATTAAGGAATGAAGCCTCTTACTTTTCGTTCTTTGTAAATGAGATTCAGTCCAAGTTTTGCAGGTGCGGGGTAACTCCTAAAGTTTAAGGTTCTTAAGCAATTTAAACCTTTTTTTTTTTTTTGGGTAAAGAGAGCAATGTGGGACGTCAATGGAATAAAAGGCAAGTCTGTGCTCGTAGCCCCCACTCTTGTGGGTCAAGAAGACTTCAAATTTTAGAGGTAGCTTTAGGTGGGGGGTACGGGCAATTGGGCATTGGGCAGCCAGTGGATTTGAAGGGATGGTGTTGGTTACTAGCGTATGTGGACCTTGGTGGGCAAGGGTCTGTTGTTTGCAACTGAAGGATTTCAATGTATATATATATATATATAATAGATAAGGGGACTTATCTGTAAGAGTGAAGAGGAAGCGTTGTCAGGATCGGGAGCCACGACTTGAATCACTAGTCGGTGGAGACCGTTACAGTGTGTCGGATCGGCCTCCTAGTTTTCACGGTCTAAATCCTAGAATGCAGTGTGTGCAGGTTATCTCAGTGTTTACACAACACATGTGTATTATACATTCGATGAATCAGCCTCCCCTTGTGGCGGCTTATATAATGCACTAGTTGGGCCCAGTTGGGCTTAAGTGAGCACCCCTTATGGGTGGACTCACTATTTTTCAACATCTCCCACTCACACATAATGGGAGTGCTCATAAACACAATCATGAGAAACAAATTCTCATCAGAAACTGCAAACATCCATACAGGGAAGTAGAACCGTGCGACCAGCATACAGTGAGAGCTAAATGCTATACATCTGTTAGGAATATATAGCCTCTCATCCAGAAGAAACCTGCAAGTAGATCAAAAAGTATGCAAGTACCCTAGATCATAAATCACATTAGAAATCT